>CAUYRH010010610.1:0-44160 GCA_963574655.1 Perodicticus potto
GTCGCGACCCCTTTGTAACAATAAAATACATCCTGCATATCAGATATTTACATTACGATTCATAACAGTAGCAAAATTACAGTTATGAAGTAGCAACAAAAATAATTTTATGGTTGGGGGTCACCACAACATGAGGAACTGTATTAAAGGGTTGTGGCATTAGGAGGCATTAGGAAGGTTGAGAACCACTGCTATATAACTTTAAGATAACGAATTTGTGTTGTTTTAAGGCACAGAATCTGTAGTAATTTGTTATGGAGCCGTAGGAGATGAATGCAGTTTTCATGAGAGGAATGTGCAGCTGTGTTACAGTGGCCTCCAAAGCTGCCCATGGGCAGAGGCAAAGGCACTCCACGTAAGCCCCCACCAGGATCACTTGCCCTGAATTGTAAGGTCCTGGGCTGATAAATGGCCATTTGGAGATGGTGCATATTACCATAAGCAGAGAAATGTCCCATAGAGGGTGGACATCAGCCTTCTGCGAAGACAACACAGCCCAGGCTCCAGGCTCCACATTCATCAAGAAGTGACAGGAACAACAACCTAAAATGTCAGGTCACCCCTTCTGTCTGCCACCCAATAAATGGTTCTATGTGCCCACGTATTGTGGGTGATTGAAAACGTGTGGACTGAGTAATCGAAAGATTCTCAACTCTCTCCAGAGCTCTGGTGGTCTCACCCCAAGCCTCACGTGGCTCTATAACAGCAGTCCAGAGAGAGGGCATGAACTTACCACACCCTAGTGGGTCTTGACTGGCCTTGCCAGTGGTCAAGACTCGGTGGAATCCTTCCAAGCACCCAAACCATGTCTTCGGAGAGGTGCCAAAGCGATCCCCTTGGAGGAAGCGGATGGAGGTGTCTGCTGGGAAAATTTTGGAATCCAGATGCAGCTGGAACATGCCACTTTGGATCAGATCTGCAAAGTGCCCAAGGAGGTCCTTGCCCACTAAGGCCCTCTCTGTAAGACACAGGACAAGACAGAGGTCACCTTATCATTCTCTGCAAGAGCCAGGAAGAGTCAAGGGGGCAGAGCTGCCTAGAGACACAGGCATCCTTTGGTGTCTTCATTTTACAGAGGGATAAACTGAGGCCTAGCTATAGGGATGGACTGGTTCAAGGTCACACAGGAGTTAGAAGCATGGGTAGGACCCCAACCCGGGTCCCCTGGCTCCTGTCGCTTCTGCAGCTCCAATACAACCCTCATGGGCTCAGGAGATCATGTCTTCAGTCACTAAGCTAAGGTGCACTGTCCAGACATTTGTCCCCTTCAGCCTTTGAGGAGGCACTGAACATCTCTGAGCCTTAGTCTTTCCCTCTGAGAAATGGCCTGGTCATGCCTCTCTGGCAGCTGGGGAGGATGTTGGGGGAGAACATGTGAGAAGAGGCCACTCAAAGGGAAGGCAAGGACTCGAGGAGGCAGTGTGGCCTTCTCAGGGCTCAGCTAAAACCAACAAGCCCCAGCTGTGGGACCACAGGCTTTTCCTAGGAAGGAAGCAGAGGTGCACCCTGTCAGGAGCTAGGGTGGACCCCAGCACGCAGCAAACATTCCAGTCACGCCAGCCGGGGGCCCCAAACCACAGTTGTCACTGCCTCTCCCCTGAAGCCAGGAATAAGAGTCTCACACTTGCAGCTCCAAACACACCCAAATTATCCAGTCTCTCTGGAGGAAGATGCAAGGGGACCCCTAATTCCTAATTCTGAGGCAGGGGGGTCATATTTGCACGCAGCTCATTCCTCTGAGGACCAGAGATTAACAGAGATATAGTCTCCTTCCTGGAAATGTTTTTTCAGAAGTTCCTCCTCTCAGAAGAAGGGAAAGCTCCAGAGAGTCCTGCCCCCAGGTTGTTTGGCCACCGAGTGGCAGAAGATGGAGTGGAGCTGGTCCTGTGCTCCAAGAGTAGAGCTGGTCCTGTTCTCCTAGAGTGGAGCTGGTCTGTTCTCTTAGAGTGGAGCTGGTCCTGTGCTCCTAGAGTGGAGCTGGTCCTGTTCTCCTAGAGTGGAGCTGGTCTGTTCTCTTAGAGTGGAGCTGGTCCTGTGCTCCTAGAGTGGAGCTGATCTGTTCTCCTAGAGTGGAGCTGGTCTGTCCTCTAAGAGTGGAGCTGGTCCTGTGCTCCTAGAGTGGAGCTGGTCCTGTTCTCCTAGAGTGGAGCTGGTCCTGTGCTCCTAGAGTGGAGCTGGTCTGTTCTCCTAGAGTGGAGCTGGTCTCTGCTCCTAGAGTAGAGCTGGTCCTGTTCTCCTAGAGTGGAGCTGGTCCTGTGCTCCTTGAGTAGAGCTGGTCTGTTCTCCTTGAGTGGAGCTGGTCCTGTGCTCCTAGAGTGGAGCTGGTCCTGTGCTCCTAGAGTGGAGCTGGTCTGTTTTCCTAGAGTGGAGCTGGTCTGTTCTCCTAGAGTGGAGCTGTTCCTGTTCTAGAGTGGAGCTGGTCCTGTTCTAGAGTGGAGCTGGTCTGTTCTCCTAGAGTGGAGCTGGTCCTGTTCTCCTAGAGTGGAACTGGTCCTGTGCTCCTAGAGTAGAGCTGGTCCTGTGCTCCTAGAGTGGAGCTGGTCCTGTGCTCCTAGAGTGGAGCTGGTCCTGTGCTCCTAGAGTGGAGCTGGTCTGTTCTCCTAGAGTGGAGCTGGTCTGTTCTCCTACAGTGGAGCTGTTCCTATTCTAGAGTGGAGCTGGTCTGTTCTCCTAGAATGGAGCTGGTCCTGTTCTCCTAGAGTGGAGCTGGTCCTGTGCTCCTAGAGTAGAGCTGGTCCTGTTCTCCTAGAGTGGAGCTGGTCTGTTCTCCTACAGTGGAGCTGTTCCTGTTCTAGAGTGGAGCTGGACTGTTCTCCTAGAATGGAGCTGGTCCTGTTCTCCTAGAGTGGAGCTGGTCCTGTGCTCCTAGAGTGGAGCTGGTCTGTTTTCCTAGAGTGGAGCTGTTCCTGTTCTAGAGTGGAGCTGTTCCTGTTCTAGAGTGGAGCTGGTCTGTTCTCCTAGAGTGGAGCTGGTCCTGTGCTCCTAGAGTGGAGCTGGTCCTGTGCTCCTAGAGTGGAGCTGGTCTGTTCTCCTAGAGTGGAGCTGGTCTCTGCTCCTAGAGCGGAGCTGGTCCTGTTCTCCGGTCAGAAATACATGGAGCATGCGCTGCCCTGCCAGAAAGCTCAGAGCTAGACCCAGGCAGCGTGCACGTCGCCACCATGAAGGCCTGTCTGCACCTGCGATTTTTCTCCTCTCTTGGTTCATCCATACCCTAACTGCCATGTTTTATACAGTGTAAGTGAATAGAGATGTTTTATAGGTGGAAGTGGGTGATATACAGACTCCCTCACCCCACCGGTTATCCTCGTCATGCTTTCTGTACACAAGTCAAGAGAAACCCTAGAAGCTGTTCACGAAAGCACAATCGGGCTTTTTGCTATGGATTTATTTAACTCTAGGGTGCTATTGACCAAAACTCTATTGTTTTTTATCTATTTGAAGTAATCAATTGCCCTTGATCCTCACAGTGGGGCATCCTGGCCCCACTACCTCCATGGCACGGATGAGGAAACTGAGACTCAGGCTGCACAGCGTCTTCTAGTCAGTGCTGTAGGAAAACATACCAATGTCATGCAGATCAGGAAGAGAGGCTGCGGGGATGTCCTCCAGCCGAGATTTCCACGTGACGTTCACTCCTAATCGCTCCCCGGTCACACACTCCACCTGCACGGAGGAGTCGTCACAGACAGGAACAGAAACCAGGGTGTCAAAAGTCTTCACCTACAGAGAGACAGACACTGTCAACTCAAGGAAACAGGAGTCAGAACTCGACCTCTGCTACCTCCTTCGATTCTCATTAGCTCAGGTGCTGAGAGCAGGGTACTTCCACTTTTCCCCACCTGAGGCAAACAAGGTTCTGGGACATTAAATTCCCTGCTGTGGCTGCACAGCATACAGAAGCGCATGCAGAGGAACAGCAGAGCTCTGTGCATGAGGCCAGCCTCTCCTAATTACATGTTTCACAGGTGAAACAACTTCAGCCTACTCTGCAGGAACCTTCTCCACACACGCATCCAGCAGGACATCGCTGAATCCCGGTAGCATCCTTCAGCCCCTCCATTTTGGCTACATGGCTGGGTCTCTCCTCCCAGCCTGAGCGCAGCTGAGTCATTTCTGCTGGATGTCTGTGAATGGTGGATTGTGGGCTCATCAGGGCAGGGAGGAAAGATGGAGAGTTGTGAGGCCTGTTAGCCTGAGGACAGTGCCAGGCAGACGTCCAGGGTACAACACAAGCTCCAGCTTTCCCTCTGCACCTTGCCCTCTAACCAATGGTGTCTTAGTCTGTTTGGGCTGAACAATGAAATACCGTGGACTGGGTGGCTTGTAAACAGTTCTGGAGGCCAGGAAGTCCTAGACCAAGGTGCCAACGATTTGGTGTCTGGTGAATTTCCCTTCACAGACCTCTGTCTTCTCCTGTTTGCTCACATGGTGGAGAGTACAGGGATCTCTCTGGAGGGACTTGTTTTAATAAAGGCACTAACTTCATCATGAGGGCTCCACCCTCATGATCCAATCACCTCCCAAAGGTCCCACTTCCCAGTACCACCACCTTAGGGGATTTGGGGGATAAGATTTCAACATATGAATTTTAGAGGGATACATTCAGACCATAGAAAAAATTGACATCATAAAAGAATCTATCTACAGGCCCAGGGAAGTTAGTTTATCAAGAACTTGGCTATATAGAGGGTAAACAGAAGAAGTTCCTGGAAGGAAAGTGAAGGTGCCTGTCCCCAACCCACAATGCAGAGTCCAAGTGGCCCTGGCCCTCAGACTCAGCATGGGAGCTTTGACTATCTTCTTCCTGATCTAGACAGTGGCCTGAAAGCTGCCCTAGGCAGCCAATATGGACACAGGATGTCATTGTCCTAACCCTTTGCCCCCTAGCACTTACTATCCACTGCATCTGTGCTATACCCCTGAGGAAAGTAAGTAGATGTAGGTGTCACATAGTTGTCATTTAATGAGCACCTTCTGTGTGCCAGACACTTAGTACTCTTTAAGGAATGTGGCACAATCTTTGAACATGTTTTGGTGTTCAGGCCCTGTGGGAAGTGCCATAAAAATATTAGCAGGTTTAATGTCTGGACCAAATTTAAGGGGTTGAGATTGTCATTACTCCACATTAAAGATGGAGAATTTGCCCCAGAGAGGATAAGAAACTGCCTAAGATCACACAGCCAATAGGTGGTAAAGCTGGGATTCAAATCCTTGCCAACCCTAGAACTTTTGATCTTGACCTCTCAGCAGAGGATAAGGAGTGTAAGCTTGGCTCTGTTGCCTCACTTAACCTGGCCCTCCAAGGAAGGAGCTCCGACTCCCGTGTCACAGATGACCGACGTGAACCTCAGCAAGTTTGGTAAAGGTCTGGGTTACTGACACAGTGGCCCTGAGCTCAGTCCAAGCCTTCTCTGTGGAGAAGGCCAGGTGAGTACCTGGATCTGGCAGAAGCCACGGGCCATCAGCTCGTCCACTATGAAGACCTGGAAGGCCCGCAGCAGGCCTGCGTAGTCGGCGCTGCACATCTTGCCCTGTGGGAGCTGGAGCTGGAAGTGCACTTGCGTCTGGATGGTCTGCCATAGCTGGGGCCCTGCAGGCAAACCCCAGTGGTCAGCAGACGAGGCCACAGCCCTCTGGAATTCTTTTGTTTGGGTTTTCCCCTGCAAAAATAACCCTTCCTCTTTTAGCTTGAAGCACACAAGCACTGCCATTTTGCATTGTCATCTTCAGAGTCTAGATACTTCCTGCCATGACGGCTTGTCTCTGAAATTACTTAGCACCTCACACCAAACTCAGTCCTGCCCCTGCCTGTGTCCAGAGTCCTTTACATTTTGGGGTCCTGGACATTCTCCTGGGAAAATGTGTATAGATAGAGCCCTATTAGATGGTCTTTCAGGTGAAGAGCAGACACCACGGACTGTGAGAATGGTTGTTCAGCGTACAACCTGCACAACCATACACAGCACCCTACATTCAGCTGAGGAGATCAGGACCCACACCTCTCTTGCCCAAAGTCCCCTGCTCTAGATTCAGTCGTGACCATTCTGGTCTTGATTTCAGCTTAAGCCACACTGGATGGAGACCCTCCATATCCCAGAGTGTTTTACAACAAATACTGTACTTGTCACCCTGGAGCCACCCCGAGCCTGTGGCAGTCAGTCCCAAGGTCTGGGTCTCTCTCCCAGACACCCCACCCTGGGACTGGCTGGACAAGTGTGAGATCCCAGCTGTCCACCCTGACCTGTCTGGCTGGGAGTAAGCATAGCTAGGCTTTGCCAAAGGCAGACGCAGTCTGAGCCTGGTGCTGCCACACAGCCGTGTCCACGTGCTTGGGTGTGTGTCAGGTGGGTTCAGCACGAGAAAGGAACTCTGTGCAGAGCCCTGGGAAAGGGCTGGGATTTTCATAGAGTACAGGCCTCGGCCATGAGAACTGCTGGACACCTGGGGCGGGCCCAGGGCCTCTCTAAGCATTAGCCCTGGATGTCCCTGTGGTCTTAGTGAGAGGTCTGTGGGGCAGAGTGGCTCTCAGAGGCCACCTAAGCAGTGCTAAGAGTGCCAACACTGTACCAATACGACTATCAGAGCATCCACCTTCCAAATATTGGTTTTTAATCCAAGACATGCTGGGAGAGCTGGAGTGGTGGCAGTTCTCCCAAGGAGCAGATGATCCCAGAGAAGACACAGTAGAGTCTAACTCCAGGGCTCTGTGAAGCACATCTGCTCCTTCAGAAGAACATACAGTGCCCTCTCTCCTCTCTGGGTGCCACCTGGCTTGCGTCATAGTGCTGCATTTGGGCTGGGAATGAAGCAGTCACATATCCACACCCTGGCCTCAGCCCTAGCCCTGAAAGGACACTCACACTGGCACGCCCGTGGCTGGGGAGGCGGTGACTCCCAGCGTCCACTCTCCAGGCTGCACACTAGCTGCCCTTGTGGGAACACGCTCTGGTAGCCTTGGCGGCACAGCAGCCGACACTGCTGGACAACAGCCCCCGCTGAACCCAAGATGCTCTGACATAGGATTGCTCCTCCAACCAACTCTGAGGCATCAAACGGCAGCGGGCACCGCGGACCTGGAAGGAAGCAGAGCCGGGTGGGCATGTGTTGGTTTCAGGAGGACCAGTGTGCCATCTATGGGTGTCCCCTTCCCAGCCACACCGGCCCTCCTCTCCCCATCAACAATGCACCCTGCTCTCAGGCTCTGTCCTGCCCTCTGCTTGGACAAGATCATCCTCAGCTGGAACAGACCCCTGAGCACAGATGTCTCTTGTAGCTCCATCACCAGAGCAGACTCTCAAGCTTCTTCTCATCTCTGAATCCAATTAATTATCCCCCGTCTCTCCACTGCAAAGCCAACCGTCCAAGTCTGACCTCAGCAGCTGCTGCCCAGGCTCACTCCGGCCTCAGTGCCCCATCCCGGGATGGCACCTCCAGCCATGCAGTCACCCAGGCCAGCAGCTGGGAGACCCTCACACCATGTATCATCTCCTCACTTCCACCGCCACTTCCTCAGTTAGATGCCACTCGTCTTCTGCCCGAATGGCTGGCAAGGCCTCTTGCTGGGCTCCTGCATCTGGGCTTCATTCCCTGCCTTTCTGTTCCCACATCTGCCCCAGTCCCTGCTGCTGGCAGAGAAACTGAGCCCGAAGCTGCACTGAGGCTCTCTGTGCTCTCTGCATGCTCAGCCGCCAGCCTCCCAGTGCCTCCAGGAACATCCAGCTTCCCCTGAATCTATCACTATGCCCTTCCCTCTGCCTGCTCATCTGTCTGGAAGATTCCTTTTCAACTGTCAAAATCAGCTCAACACATCCAGTTGTCCAACACCTTCTGTGGCTCTCCCATGCAGGCTTCAGTCTCTTTCCTCTGGGCTCCCAGCCACCTGGTGTGGACCTCTGCTTTATTCATTGTTCAGAACTCTAATCACCTGCAGGGTCAAGTCTATGAGTAGAAAGAGGGACCTCCCGTGAGTTCACCCAGGCCAGGGAACAACGCTGACCCACATGCAGCTTGATGAGCATGAGTTAAATAAATGGGTGAATGAGTAAGTTAATGAGCAAACACATTCAGTGTGACAATTTCACATCCCATTAGAGATTTAGTTAATTATCAGACTCTTGGCCACAGCCTTGCAACCAGTGTATGTCTGGATTTTAAATCTGCAATCTCTGTGTGAGATAAGGGTATTCAGGGGCCTCAAAGATTAAGAATGACCTATTTTGATCTCCAGGGATCAATCTGGGCTTCTTAATGAGAACAATGGCCCCTTGCAAAATGGTCAACAATTTGCATTGTGATTTTCAGTGGTCTTGTTGACTTGTCTCTTATCAAGAGCAAAGGGTATGTGGCTCTGGAGCTGGCCTGCTGGGCTGAGAGTCCTGGCTCTGTCATTTACTATTACAGTTGAGTGGCCCCAGGCAAGTTAACTAACTTCTCTGTGATTCAGTTCCCTCACTCTTAAAATGATGAGGATAACAATAATGCCTACCTCCTAGCAGGAGTATTTATTTAAAAACTTCTTATGTGACAGTAAGTGCCAGATGTACCACTAAGAGTTTTACTAATATCAACTCACAACTCTTTTCGTTTCTTTCTGTCTTTTTTTGTTTTATGAGACACGGTCTTGCTTTGTTGCCCAGGCTGGAGTATAGTGGCACAATCATAGCTCTCAAACTCTGGACTCAAATGATCCTCCTGCCCAGCCTCCCAAAGTGCTGAAATTATGAAGTACTACCAATTCCTTTAATGCTTCTCACGCCTCTGTGGGGCAGGTCCCATTACCCCTATTTACAGACTCCAGAGGCACACAGAGGATAATGACCCATGCTCAGAAAGCCAGCAAGCAGCAAAGCCAGAATTTGACCCCTCATACCCTGTCCCCACCAGAATGCTAGATGCATGTGCCTACATGAGTAAAGAGCAGGTGTCAGTGAGTGGATGTGTGAGCAGCCCCCAAATCTCAATAAATATGCTTTCCCTTCATGCCCCATAGGAAGGATCTGCACCTGCGGTCTCTCTGGCTTCTCTCCCTCTGTGGCCTTATACAAGTGGCCAGTGAGTACTCTGACTAAGTAGGTGGGACAGGGGTTTTCCTCCCAGGGTCACCAGCATCACCCAGATGTTCACATGTCTCTTGCTTGTGCCCCTGCCCTTTCCAGCAGACCTGCTTTGCTTTCCCAAAACCTTCTTCCCCAATCTCCCTGAAATGACTCCCTGGCTATGATACGAACCATCTGACCCCCATGGCAGGGGAATGGGGGCTGAGGAGAAAGGAAGAAACACAGAAGCTAAAACTAACTGAACACTCACAGTGGGCCCAGCCCTGGGAAGGAATGCCAGGCCCAACAAGAACCATGGGTCTCCCTAGACTTCAGCCCAATCCCACAGGCCAGCGGGGCCCAAGAGGGCAGTGGAGCACCTGCCCAAACATCACCCCCACAGCGAAGCCTGTATAAATGTTGCTCTATAGCAGTGATTTTCAACCCATGTGCCATAGCACGCTGGTGTGCCATGAGATGATCTTGGTTATGCCACCAAAAATTTTAAAGGTGATTAATTACATTATTTTTGAAAGACATTCAAAGCGCAGTAAGCATATTCCTTTTTCTTCTCTTTTTTCTTTTTTGATCAACGTTATTTAAGTGTTCCATAGAAGTTTAACTATAAGTTCAATGGTGCCGTGAGCTAAAAAAAGGTTGTAACACTACTCTCTAGCCTCAAAAACATCACAGCAAATTAAAGAAAGTTATAAGGAGAGGAAAGAAAAGCTATTCTAGGCATACTTATCTTTCCTCCTTCTTCATTCAACAAGGCAGTTTGAATCACCTCCCTGTGCTGCCTTCTGTCGTCTCCTAAAGCCCTCACAGCTGCACAACACTGGGTTTCAGGAACAGGCTCCAGGTTAAACCCTGGCTGTTCCTTTTGATAGCTGGGTACTCTTGGACATGTTTCTAAACCTCTCTGAGCCTCAGTTTTGCCACCTATGAAATGGGGAGATAAGCGAATTCTATTACCTGCATTGTTAGCAGGCAAAAATGGGATACATGAAGTAAAAAGCAAATTTTAGCAGGGAAATCTCTGCACTTGTGAGCTATATTCATGGACTCCTATAGGGCAAGGCCATGTAGAGTCTTCCCATGACCCAAAGAAGCTGTGCTCCAGGCCATTCCTGGAGGAGGCTACATTAGTTTCCTGGCCTCACTGCAGACCACTCCCAGATGACTCGCAGGTGGAATCCTTCTCATTCCTGACTTGAGGCAGAGCTGTCCCTGTCTCAGAAGCATGGGGCAGGCAGCTCCATTCGTAAACAGCTTCAAGCATTGACTATGTGCCCTTCGTGGTGGCAAGGGCCGAGGTCAGAAAGATGACAGTGAAGTCGGGCCCTATGCAGAGGCAGCAACACAGGAACCGGGAACACAAGGCATGTGGCAGGAGCCGTGGGCACACCACAGGTTCAAGGCCAGAGTGAGAACGGAAAAAGCAGGGCATCCCAACAAAGACAGCACAGCGGCTCTCTCCCCAGCCTGCCCCTGAAGGCTCCTCCCGTCCCTTTACGAGTGTCAACCAGAGGTACCCCTAGACCTAATTACATTTTTCTGCAGTTCCAAAATGCTGCTTACAGATTGGAGAAATTTAAAAACATAATGAAGTCATAAAAGCATCAAAATAAAGGCAATTGTTGTAAAATCAAAATCATTTAGCATAGTATGGCTTAACCCCAATTCATAATAAACATTTTATAATGTCTTCATTTCCTGTCCTAAAATGAAATTCACAGATCATCTATCCTACCTGCTCAGATAAATTTTAAATTGACTGTAATGTCCCATGACTTGAATATATTGGAGAAATAAAAAGTAAATAATTCATAATTAAATAATAAATTTCAATTTTTAATAACATAGTTTAATATATATTCATATGATGCATATTTCAATATTTTATGTCCACATACATTTTTAAACAAGAAATGAAAATAAACCAGTTGACATGGATTCCTAAAGCACCCCAGCAGGGATACAACCATCACCTTGAGATGCCGCCATCAGGGGGCTTCTCCCCATTTGGAGACACAGAGGCCCCAGAAGGCCAGTGCCTGAGCCCCCTGAGGTGGCAAATCTGGAGAGTCTCTGGCCTGAGTTTCTTTCTGATTTCAGCTCCTGGCCTGAGCACTTTCAGGAAGTAGATATAAGTTTTGAAATCGTGGGCATCAACCACAACTGGATCTTTCCCTGGCTTCCTGTCTCCTCTGCCACCCACTATCCTGCTTTCTGGGAACCCCACCCAGTCTGGGTAGAGGAGGAGATGTGCTGGCCCCACGGTTCATCTGGGGACTCACAACTTACTCTCACAGGCAGGCCGGCTCCCAGCCACGCGGGTCCCGGACACCTCCTCTCCACTGCCCGTGACACACCAGCAGCTGCTCTGGTCAGGGTCGCATTGCACTGGGGAAAAGCTCCCATCCTGTGCATCACAGTCTGGGATGAAGCCAAGGCCAACTGTCCTGGAGAGGACTCCACTCTTGAGCACATCGCAGAGGCCTGGGCCTTAACACAGAGACAAGCTGACTCTACCACCCAGCTCCAGAGCCCAAGGGTCCTCCCCACCATCCTCAGCCAACCTGCCTAGAGGATCTTCAGGGGTCTGGGGTGGTGTCCCCACTGGGAGGCTGAGCTGCAGCTGGGTGAAGACAGTACATGCCCAGCTCTGAATGTTCCCCGCTCCGCTGCCACTGTCAGGGAGTGTAGAGTCTTGAAGAAGTGAACAGGTGTCATTCAGTGAGATAAGGGTGGCCACAGTGCAATATAGGAGCCACGGGGTGGCACAGAAGCACAGGGCTCAGCTATGGAAGAAACAGTTCAGTGGAGGCTTCCTGGAGGGGCTGACGCGTGATCTGAGCAGGGATTAGGCAAGGTGGGCGGGAGTGGGGGACAGGTGGCAGGGCCAGAATGTATGAAGATCCCAGGGGGAGAGACAGCATCTTCCTTCTTCAAATGTCTGACCAGAATGTATTACAGCCAGGTGGTGCAACATGAGTGACAGAGAGGCAAGAGAAGCCAAAGCAGGCAGGCAGCCGCCAGGGGCATGGGGCCTGCGCCAAGCCAGGGAGCTTGAGTGGGCCCTGAGGATGATGGAAGTGCCCACAGGCAAGGGGGTATCAGCATATTCCACCTCACTGTGGGAGGTAGGTTACAGTGCCTGTGCACCTTGGAGCGGCACAGCTGGTCAACCCACAATGCACGGGGCCCTTTTAACGGTCACAATGCTCAGCCTGCTCCCTGCACATGTGGTCCTCCCAGGACCCTGAAGAGCAAGGATTCCTGGGGATTCTTGCCCCTATTTCATGGAAGGCGACACCAAGGCACAGTGAGTTCAGGGCCTGGGCCTCTACAGCTGTGGAAGTGGCAGAAGTGGGACCTGTTGCCAGCTCTTGTCACTCCGCACCCAGTGCTCCCTGGCTTGAGGGGGTCACTCACACTGGGCACTGCTGTTTGAGCCAGGCGGCATCTGTTCTCCTGATGTGGGGTCCACACACCAGACACCAGCCTCCGACACCTGCAGCCTGGAGTGTTCTCCTGTCTGAGAAAAAGCCAAGGTCACATCAGGCACCACAGGCGACAGGCTTTTGCAGCCAACCTGCTGGTAGGCTGCTATCAAAAATGTCCTTTCCAAAACAGCTGGTGATAGCTTTTCCAAATGGAGGGTGGTGGGAGTGGAAAGCCCTCTCCTGTCCCCCATTCCTTACACACATTATTTAAATTAATGATTACAACTACCCCAGGAAGGAAGGGCCACATTCTCCTGCTCTAGGGTGTGGGAAACTGAGGCTCACGGAGTGAGGAAAGTAGAGGAACAGCACCCTCAGCTGGTGAGGGCCCAGACCCAGCAGCCATAAAAGCCCAGCCACATTCCTGAACCAGCCCCACCAATTACAGAAGTTATTTCATGAATAGCCCTAAGAAAAGTCCCTGAGGATCTGTAGCAGGGAGAAAAGAACACAGCATGACAGCTACCCAAGCCCTACGTCTGGCCAGGACTCACAGGACGAAATCTGTGACAGTCCCTGCCCCGTGATCTGACTTGGGCCACTTCAACTCTCTGGGCCTCAGTTTCCCCATCTAAATAACAAAGAGGGACTAGATCCTCCTTGTGCGTGTTCCTTCTAGACTGTCCCACAGAGGTGGAAGACGTCCTCCCTCCCGAGTCACAGCCCCTGTGGACTCAGGCAGCAACTGCTATACCCAGCAGCCAGGGCTGTGTTTCCTTCAGGGTTTGTTTGCTGCTTGCTTATTTTATAATCTGCAGGGCCTTGTGTGCAGATAAGCAATGACAATGATCTAGACAATGACAATGATCTAGCAATGACAATGATCCGATCGACATGTACAGAGAATGGAACTGTGAGGCTCCCCCGTGACAATCATGCTCTGCCCTGGTGAGGCACCTAGTCCACACAGCACCCTGGAGGTAGGGACTTCATGTCCCGGAGAGGCCCAGCTACACTACAGAGGGGAGGCTCAAACCTAAGCAAAAGCTTGAGAAAATTCTATGGGGTAAATTCTTGAAATTGAGAATATTCTAACTATTGACTTTTCGTGGAGGGTTGAGCCAAAGACGTGTGCACATATAGTCTGGGCAGTGGGGATCTGGGCTGCTGTTCACTGGTGCCAGGGCAGCAGCTGGGCAGAGACCCACCCATCAGAGTGCCTTCACGTTCTGCTTAAGAAGAACGTTTCTACCCTTGGAAGTTGTAGCTCCTCCATCTCCTCTCTGGGCAAGCACGAGTGCCCAGAAAAATGGGAATGAATTATATCCCTGGCTGGGTACAGTGGCTCCCACCTGTAATACTAGCACTTTGGGAGGCCCAGGTGGGTGGATAGCTTGAGTTCAGGGGTTCAAGACCAACCTGAACAAGAGTGAGACCTTGTCTCTCCTAAAAACAGAAAAACTAGCCGGGCATCTTGGAGGACCACCTGTAGTCCCATCTACTCTGGAGGCTGAGGCAAGAGGTTCGCTTGAACCCAGGAGTTTGAGGTTGCTGTGAGCTATGGTGCAAAAAATAAATAAATAAATAAATAAATATTTTTGAAAAATCGTATCCCAGCAGTAAGTGTTTGCCAGTCACAATGAAAAATTAATTTCTCTACAAAACTAATCCATAATTGGGGTCCAGGTTCATAGTACCAAACAATAACAACAATGAAACTTTTGCTTGCACTTCACAGTTTCATGAACTTCTAGTTGGCTGGTTTTATCTGATTTCTATGAAGTCCCTGAAAGCTGAGCAGAGCAGGTCTTGGTGTTCCCATAGTTCCTACTTTAGGGAAAAGAAATTTAGGCTCAGAGACTTCCATCACTCGGCAAATAAGTGGTTAAGATTCTGGCCATAAATCCCTTCTTTGGGAGCTTTTCCATCAATACTTACTGAATTATGAAATACTACAATCCCCCAGGGTGCTGGGCAGGGAGATAGGATGATTCCCTCCAGGGATGCTGAGAACCTGGGGTGCAGTGAGCATGGGGCCTTGGCCCAGATGCCTTGAGCAAAAACATGGGAACAATTATACATGTTTTGATTATTTTTCAAAGAGTTTTCATGACAGATAATTCCTCAGGCTCTCAGAAACAATCCTAGCACTTAGGACAAAATGTAGCCTGATTTTAATGATTAAAGAAAACAAACTAAAGCACAGAGAGGGTAAGTAAGTTACTCCAGGTCACTGAACTAGTCTCCCAGGCTGAGCACAAATGCCCAGGCTGAACTCCATGTACGTCCTTAACTAAACCAAATATTTCAGAAACTAGAAAAATCTTCAATCAGTTGGAAGCACATTTTGGCTCCCTCCCCACACCCTACCCAGCCCACTAGGGCCTTACCTCTAGGCAAGCTGGGATGAACAGGTCTTTTGGAGATGGGTTTCCTTGGGATCCAGCCTGTTTCCAACCAGAAAGAAGTCCATTGGCTCGAGACTTCTCACAGGTTGTGGGACCTATGGGAGAGAGAGGGATGCTTTTAACAGACTAAACATGGAACACAAGGGAAGATGGGGAGCCCAGGCTGACCCCAATTTCAGAGCCATGCACTTGGGTGAATGGCGGGGCCTCTCACGGAGAGCTGGAATGTTAGAGGAGAAGCAGATGTAAGGTCAAGGAAAAAGACCCATGTGGGACACACCAGCTTTGTGATGCTCAGTGGGCCATGGATTACACACTGCTGAACCTCAGCGGGAAGGCTGCAACTGATGGAGAACTGGGGCTTTCTACTCACAATTTCCTTCCAGCTATTTACTTCCACCCTCAAAACTGGGAGTAGTGGTCAGAAGGGCCAAGGTGAGTGGGAGCCTCCAGACCCGGCATGGGGAAACACGTGGCTACACGCAGATGGCCTGAAGGGCTGGGCCATGGAGCTTCCCACTGCTGAATGACCCTGGCTGGCTCAGCCGGCCTAGAGCACCCACCCCAGGGGCCAGATGGAGGGTTCCGCAGGCTTCACTTACACTGAGGGATCTGTGGAGACCGGGCAGTCAGCGAGGTGGGGACGAACTCTCCCTTTCCGTCCACACACCAGCAGTGCCCTAAAAAGAGCCAGGGGCTGGAGTTGAGGAAATGCACTGGGGATTTGCCCCCCAGGGACCCACAAACCACTTTCCCTCCTTGCATTCATAGCAGTGCAAGCAAGGTAGCCTCTCTGTCCCTGTGATCCAGACCCTCTGCCTGATATCATCCATAATCACAAGTCTTAGCACCCCAATGCCTCTAGCAACCACCCAGTTGGCCTTCATATTGGTAGAAGGTCCCTGCTTCTGTGACACAGGCAAGAAAACTAGAGGCCAGAGAAACTAAGGGATTTGTCACCAGCTGCCAAATAGGGGTCTCTTTGGAGAGAGTCCAGCTCACTTGCCTCCTGTTGTGGGGCTCTTTCTCTAAATAAAAAGGAGGCAATGTCATTTGGCCTCCAAACATGCCCACCACCCCTTACCAGTCCCAGCATGGCACTGCACAGGCTCCCAGTTTCCAAATGCATCGCACTGCGGCATGTAGGGGCCAGACCGCGGAAGGGTGGGTGCTTCCACCCAGTTGTCCAGGGAAAAGTGGCGTCTCTGATAGAAGGTTAAGTCTGGAGTCAGGGATGGAGAGAAGCAGAATGTGACCACCTGCCCAATGGGGGCTCTATCACTGAGAACAACCAATTATGTCTCTGTTTCAGCAAAAGGACATTTTCATTTTCTTATTTATTTGACAGACAATTCAACCCAAAATATTACACAGGCAGCTTGACCAGTGCTTAGGCATTCAACAGATTGTCCTTTACAAATAACATTGAAGCTGAAGATGGAAAGACTCTTTGTAGATGTCTACAGTAACTTCCGTAGATAATGACAACACAACTAAGATTTGTAAGCATTTGTTATGTACTAGGCATTGTGTAGGTACATGCTTTAATTAATTTCATCCTCACACTCTATAAGGAAGGTAATATATCTCATTTAATGGATGAGAAAACTGAGGCTTGGAAGGATTAAGCAACTTAACCACTGTCTCACCCTGGAACATGGAGAAGCTGGACTTTGAACACAAAACCTCACTCTAAGTCATCTGCCCTCTTAGGAGGCTTTGCTACCCACAAAATCACATCTGATTTTCATAGTAGCTCCATGAAGTCAGAACTTCTACCCCAGGTGAGAACACAGAGGCTCCATGAGGGAGGTTGAATGATGAACAGGTGGTCACCCCACTAAAGAAACTGTACCCCATCATCAGCTCTCCCACAAGGCTTTTCTGTGTGGCTTTGTCCCCCACCAACACACTCATGCACATGTTGTTTTGTTTGGGTGTATCTCTTCTGTATAGCATGTAAGCCCTTTGGTGCAGAGCTCTGCACATCCAGCAGTGCCTAGTTCATACTAGGCACTCAGGAAATAGAGTGAGGGAAAGAGAATGAATGAATGTTTGAGAGGGAGTGGACGAAGAGAGGATGGGCGGCAATCAGGACACACAGTACTTGGTCTGGGTCTCACCAGGTTTCAGTCTAGTTGGTACCCCCCCTCCTCCTTGGAGGCCATGAATATCTCCCAGGCCCTCTCTCTAGTGCTGCCTCCTACCCCCTCCACTCCTGCAGATGCTCAGTGGGCTATGGTTCCTCCCAGGGACCCTGGAAGAGAATGACCCCCTCTGGTGCGATCCAGTCAGCCTTCCCCTGCTTCATGTCAGGGCAGTTCTCCCCAGGTCACCACCCTTCAGACATGGGCTTCGTGGCTCCAAAAAAGAGAGGTTAATGTATAAGGATGCCACCAAGAGGCAGTCAGAATCCATCTGGGGACACTGGTGCCCACCTTTGGGACAGCTTAGGGTAGTGGAGAGGGCTTGAATTCTGGCACCACACCCCTTAGCTATGTGATTATGGGTAAATTGCCCAACCTATCTGACCCTGAATTGCCTCATCTATGAAATGGCCTAATACTCACCCATCAGAAGAGCTGATACACATTAAGCACCATACTCATGCCAGGCACAGTCCCGCACCAGCCACAGTCCCACACCCTCCATCACCTGCATGAAGCCCTAGGCTGCCATGTTCTATGGACCAAAGACTGACTGTGGCCCTTAGTCTCTTCTTGTCCTGGGTCCTCAATCCCCAGACTCTCAGGGAAAAGACCAGCTCTCTAAGGACCCTTCCTCTTTTCTCAACAGCCTCAGACATGCAAATTCACACCATGTGGTTAGCTGGAGAGAAACTTTCTCAGCTTGACTTCTGAAGAAAATGCCATAATGCCATTCAGTGACAAGTCTCTGCAGCACCCACAGTGCTCGTGCCTCTTTCTCCACATTTCCTTCCCTGACCAAAGTGGTCACCACAGAAGGGGCACCAGTCCCACTTGTCTCTTTGTTTATATCAAATCCTGTCCCTGCACAAAGTTTCAAACAATGGGTGTTTTGTCAAAAGCAGAAGTCCCCAAGTCTCTGAGGAACAGAGAATAGAGGCCCCTCGGGGTACAGTAAGGGTAGTGGATGGAAGAAAAAGGGAGGGAAGGAAGCAACAGGAAGGCTGACCACCACTGACTGAGTCCCTCGTTGGGGACAGGGCTGTGTCAGGCACCAAGGACATAAAGATGAATACAACATAATGCCTTGTCTTCCCAAAGAGATGTCTGGTGAAGCCATTGGGAGATTCTCTTGGAGGGTGAAGAGAACCAAGACAGCTGAGCTCCAGTCCCAAGCCATAGTAGACAGCCGACCACCAGGAAGGCGGAGAGGCTGCAAGAGTGGGCTATCTGTGACTTGGAACAGATGTGGCCAGGGAGAACTGCTTTGCTGTTTTTTTAACCCAAGACTAGAAAACTTCAGACAGGGAATCAGCTGAAACAAAGGGATGAAAGGGATGGGGAACTTAAGTCTCAGAGACAGACGTCCTTGCCCAGTGAGTGTGGGGTTCCTGAGAGAACTTGAAGGGGACGGCGCTCTCCCACCAGAGCAGGCTGTGGAGCCAAGAAGGAAGAGGCAGAGACAGATCGAGGCATTGACTTCTGCCTCACCATGGTCAGCCAGTGGGGCACAGGTGAGCTGAGAGTGTGGGCTCAAGGAGCAGCCCTCTCTCTAATGATAATCTGCACTTCAGCCTCTCAGTGCTGGTATAACTGCCTCAGCTCCACCTCAGACCATCAGGCATGAGATTCTCCTGGGGGCTCAGATCCCAGACCCCTCACATCACAGTTACAGTGGGGCTCACACTCCTGTGAGTCTAATGCTGCTGCAGATCTCACAGGATGCAGAGCCCAGGCAGTGACGTGAGCAATGGGGAGCAGCTATAAATACAGATGAAGCTTCGCTCCCTCCCCAACACTTACCTCCTCCTGTGCACCCAGTTCCCAACAGGCCACAGACTAGTTCTGGTCCACAGCCCAGGGGTTGGGGACCTCAGGGCTCTCTGAGCTTATTCCTCTGTTTTATGCAGGTAATAATTTGTGGCTTTTGGAGTTACTATCAGGTTTAGATAAGATGATGTGTGTGATAGTTCCTCAGTAATAAGGGTTCCTCTCCCTTCCCCCTTTGCAGTGTTTCCTAATCCCTGGAATGAGGGGAAGCTTTGGAACAGGCCACAAGGTACATGAGCACTTGGGTGCTCGGGTCCCTCACATACGGCTTTGTGGCAGCTGCCAGGCCATTCCTAGTGTAGAATGTGGAGACAAGCACCGTGTGGCTGTGCTGGAGGATATGGTGGGGGGAGTCTTGGAGAAGCTGCTGTCACAAAGACACTTTGCCTTTTTTTCCCCAGAAATCCACCAGCTGGGAAAGCCAGGGCAGCAACGTCCTAAAGTTTGAGGAGACTGACTCAGGCTCTTGCTTCTCCAAGAGCTGGAGTAGGAAACCAGAAGTGCACACACTTACCAGACAGAGCCGCCAAGCGAAGAGCATCGTCACTCCCACACAGAAACTTTTCTGAGAAGGGTTCCCAGGAGGGGGCGCCTGGAGGAAGGCCCAGCTCCGCTCTGGTCAGCCGGATTCCCTTGGCTACTAGGAAACTCTCTCCCAGGGGGAACTGAGAGCTGTTGGAGGCTGAGGCGATCTCCTCGGATTCTCTCATGAACTGCAGCATGCGGAGCTTCACTTCCGCACAGGAGCCAGGGCCTGGGGGTGAGCACGTCACAGTCTGACCCACTCCACGGACACGGTGCCTCTGGGCTCCCTGGAGCACACTCGTGTGCACACATGCCACATACACACACACACTATCCCCCCCCACGTACATACACACTACACCCCACACACACGTACACATACATCACCCCCCCACACGTACACACACTACACCCCCACACACGTACACATACATCTCCCCACATGTACATATACATACACACTGCACACTACACACACCACCTACATACACATACACACTACACACACCCCACATACACACACACCTTAATACATATATTCACACGCACACACTACAAGCACATACACACACATACCCATACCACACACACATATACACACACTACATACTCACACACGTGCACGTACATACACACCCCACACTACACACACACTTAATATACCACAAACATACACATCAACACATATATGCACACATGACACACACTTGGGCATTAGCTAATGTGTATACATGCCACACACACCACACATGCACCCCACACATACACACACACACACACACACTACAGATCATGCACATCCACACACTCTCCACACATACAGCCACACTGTACACTACACACACATTTCTGCCTTCGCTGTTTTCTTCTCAGCAGCTCTTTCCTATAATATTTTTGCATTTTGCCCCCAGAATTTCATTCACTCAACTATCGTAGACATACTACACAAGAAGATTAGAAATAGTTAATGCTTCCTCCACCCCAGTATTGGACTAAGCACATTTACAGACATTCTAATCTAGCCAACAGCCCAATAACATATTCTTATTCCCATGTTACAGATAAGAGACTGGTCCATGGAGAAGCCATGTAACTGAAGCTCCCAGCTAGCAAGTAAGTAACCGATTCAGAATTCCAGACTAGATAGCCTCACTCTGGATACAGTGATTATGACTGGCTGCCTCTAATGGAAGAACGGACAGATGTTAGAGGGATGATATCAGTGGGTGAAGAAAGGCATGGCAGGTTGGTAGAGAGAGTTTCCTGTGCACACAAAAAAGCATGAGTCTCAAAGACCCCTACCTTGGCCGCTTATTAGCCCTGTGACCATGGATAACGCGCTTAGCCTCTCCTAGCTGTAGTCTCCTGATATGTGCAGTGGGGAAACTGGGTTTGCTCCATGGGTTGGTAATAATTCTGTGAGGTGCTAAAGCTGCAGGGGCCAGCAAGTACTGTCCTTGTAACCATTACTATTGGCAAAAGCCACCCCAGCCACAGTCACTTCACTTGTCAACTGTGACTACAACAGCGGAGGAGTTCAGTGGATTCTTTTGAGATCATGAGATCAGCAAAAACCTTTGACATCCGGAACTTGAAGACATTATTGTTTTCTTGTTCAAATGAATATTCTTTTTTTTTAAATTTTTTTTTGACACAAAGTCTTACTTTGTCAGCCTTGGGGTAGAGTGTTGTGGTGTCACAGCTAACAGCAACCTCAAATACTTGGTCTCCAGTGATTCTCATGTCTCAGCCTCCCAAGCAGCTGGGACTACAGGCACCCGCCACAACACCTGTCTATTTTTAGAGACAAGGTTTTGCTCTGGATCAGGCTGGTCTCGAACCTGTGAGCTCCGGCAATCCACCCACCTCGGCCTCCCAGACTGAACCACCACACCCATCCAAATGGATATTCTTGATCAGATAATCTATTCTGTCACTCCCTGGGATTTGGAATTCCTGAAGCAAAAACTCCCATTTAAAAAGTCTACTTGTTCTCTATTTCTTCCTAGATAAAATAAAAATCTTTAATGGGGCACACAAGATCCTTAAAGACCTGGCCCCAAGTTACCTTCCTCCTCCTCTTCCTTCAGTCTGTCCTCGTCCCCTCTTTTCCTGCCAGGATCATCTTCCTCCCTCCCCACTCCTTGGGCAGCTTCCTTGACTTCTATTTTGGAAAGGGCCTACCCCGTCGTGTGGTGGACAAAGACTTCTCAAGATTCACCCCAGAAATCTTTGCCCCATTCCCTGGGCATCTTTTCTATGTGCAGACTACTGTCCTACCACTGCAGTGTATTGAAATATTTACCAGATAAATATTTAATATTTAATTGTTTCCCCCACTGGTCGTGAGCTGCTCAGAGCAGAACTCCTAAAGCACAGTGCATCGTGTCGCCATCGTATAGCACAGTGCACACAGGAAGTTGTCTATAAGCATGTAATAAATGAAGAAAGCAGATTTGCAAACAGATCCGATTTAGCAGTGTGGACTCCTGCTCCTAGATGCCTGAGCCCTCATCCCTGCATGCATGTAGGAAGTTGTTGGTCCCATCAATATTTACTATCAATTGCATTAATCCAGCTCTCATCTATTAAGTACTTCGTATGTACCAGGCAGGCCTTGTGCTTTACATCTATTAATTTTTATTATTCTCCAATAAGCCTTAGAGGTAGCTATGTATTCAATGTATGGTATCTCAAATTTTACAGAAGAAACAAAGACTTGGAGGATCACTCCCCCTTTAGGTCACACAGAGATAAAAAGCAGAACCAGGATACCAATGTTCTGCCCTCCAGGCCAGCCCTTCTCAAGTCTGAGGGTGCATTAGAACCACCTGGGAATAATGAAGAAATGTAAGTTTTGATTCACTAGGTGGGGCCTGAGATCTTGAATCTTTAATAAGTTCCCAAAGTGATGCCGATGCTTTTAGATCCTTTGCGTTTCAAGGCTCTGAACTAACAATCACCAGATCCTTTCTATGTCCATATTGACCCTAAAAAGCTTGAATGTGGATCCCCCAAATATGAGTATTTCCTTATAAAGCATATGCATGTTCCACCACAATAACATACCACATGCAGTGTCCCCAGCTGTTTCAACTGTTAACACTTAATTGCAACAACAAAAATAGAAATGTTAAAGAAAGTGACAAAATACTGAATACAGATAGTAGTTCTAATGTTTTCTGCCTAATGGATGAGCTTGTGCACCTGGCCGCCCACTCTACACTGTTACTCAGTGAAACAGCCAATTACTCCGAGTCTAGTTCCAATGCTCTGCCCAGAAGTCATACTGAGTAGTCCCTAAAGTGATTAGATCCTTCTGCTTTCAGCAACTCAGGGTCCTACCTTTTATGCAAAAAGGATGAAATTCAATCTGAGAACATCAATAATTGTAGGAATATCCCCATGTAGGAGACCTGACCACTGGTAAGACCTCACAAAAATAAATAAGACTGCTAGTGTAAGAGCCAGGATAACATCAATGTGTTAAGTTTAAGGATCTTTTTTCTAGCACTTGATTGACATTATAATGGGGAATCCCAGTAGTGTTGTCTCCAGGCTGTTCTCATCACATGGTCCTTTCATCCAACATTCTAAAAATCCAGTTGCTCCTAACGCCTAAAATTTGGCTAATATCAAAATACCCTGATGAATTTTTAAAAATTCAGAAAGATCCCACATTTCCCTGGACTTGAACAGCTATTGTATTACCTATAATATTAGCAACCACTGGTTAGAGAGATTCTGATTTGATAATAGCAGTGTTGACTCTGTCTAGGTGTTCTTTCAAACTGCTAGAATGGCTTTTGGGGAAGAAGGAATTTTTAGTGAAGACACGGAGTCAGCTTCATTATACTTCTGCCTCCTGTCCTGAAACTTTCTGTAAGTCTCTAAGTCTACCTGCCACAACCTGAGCTCACAGACCTCCAGGGGCAGCTCTCCACTTAGTGCCTTCATTAAATCCCTCCCAGTCAAGTAAAGCCACGTTAGCTGTCACTCTCCTGAGGTCCTGAGCACCCTGTAGTGTTTTGTGCAATAGGGTCTTCATGATGCTTATTGATTAATCTGATGGTGCACCTCACCGATGAGTGATTACAAAACATTGGCCAGAGGAGGACAAGGCCATTGCCATTTTCACTTACAGAGCCTTCACTAGCTGTAAGAGAGCACTTTAAACACAGAAGACATCCAGTAAAAATCTAAGGCATTGATTTAAATAATCAATTGTTTAAAAATATACTCTATCAACCTTGCTAATGTCTGATTGTGTAGATGCAGGGAATCCATGAGACTTGGTTTTTCTCTGCTGTGCATTGAAGGGTCTACCTGGCCGTCTCTCAACTCCACTCTGGCTTTGACACTCAATGCTCTCCCACCAAACACCGTGTTTTTAAAAAATGCAAATATAGCTCTTCACGCAATTTACTCACATGCTGGGAACATGTTCGGTCCAGCCCGTGTTCCTTCCAGTTCTCCACCAGACTTATCCACACACCAGCAATTCCGAAGGTCGAAGTGTGCTAGGGGGGTGCTGAAGTCTGAGTAGGGCCCTGGGTATTGGCTGAGCTGACCACTTAGGATCTTCCAGAAGACATAGGGCTCCAGGAGGATGTTCTTTTCTGGCTGAGTTAGGTTCCCTTCCAGCACTGCCAGTGGGACATCTTGGAAAGAAGGGTACTGCATCAGCACTGGGAAGATGCCTTGCAGACCAGCTTCATACAGACTTTGAATAAAGAAATGAAAGTTTCCAGAAGCTGCCTCTCTATAGCTCATGATCTTCATTAGCAGCTCAGCAGAGGTCACCCCCAAGCCCTTCTTCAGATCTTCCAATCTTTGGTACCACTCGAAGACCTGCTCAGGGGGGCCGTCACATTGCACCTGTCTCCACTGCCCCTCAGCACTGCACTGGGGGATGTAAGGAACAGAGCGGGCAGGTGGCTTGCTGGAATTGGACAGCAGGGCTGACGCCGTCCTGAGGAAAGCTTGCTCAGCCTGCAACTGACAGGGTGTGGGACCTAGACAGAAACAAGGATTTCAGTTTAAGAAATTAGGTAAACTGGACAGACCAAGATACAATCCCTTAACTATCCAAATTCCATCAAAAACTTTATATGACCATGGAAATCCCATCAATCTTAAATTTGTAAATACTACCTAGACCTGTGGTCCCCAATTGTTTTGGCACCAGAGACCAGTTTTCTAGAAGACAATTTTTCCACGGACTGAGGGTGGGGTAATTAGATTTTCATAATGAGCACACAACCTAGATCCCTCACATGTGCAGTTTATAATGGGGTTCATGCTCCTGTGAAAACTAATGTCACCACTGAAGTGCCAGGAGGCAGAGCTCAAGCCGTGAAGTAAGCAATGGGGAGCAGCTGTAAATACAGAAGAAGCTCCACTCACTTGCCTGCCTACCACTCACCTCTTGCCATGTGGCCAGGTTTCTGACAGGCCATGGACCAGTACCAGTCTGTATCCTAGGAATTGGGGACCAGAGACCTAGACACACAGCACCCATGACTAAATCAGCACCATTCAGACCACCTGTTGATCAGCACTAGAGAAATGTATGTAGCAGTTCTTTAAGGCAAAAGAAATTTCCCTGTTCATTCATTAGAATGGTTAGCATTATCCAGATGTTCCTGGAAAATTTTTACCTTAAGCAGTTAATTTTGCCTTTAACTGAAGTTTAGGCTTTGCCACGTGTGAATTCTTAGTACTGTAATGCATTGGGGCAGGGCAGGGACTAAAAAAAGACTGACTCTATAAACTAAACACCCAAGAAACTTACACTGCTTGGGTTTGCCAGTTATACTTCGAGTTCCAGGAATGGCCTGACCCTCCGTGTTAACACAGTAGCACTCAGAATTGAAGCACTGGACAGGGAGGAAGTGTCCCTCACTGGTACAAGCAGGGACAAACAAGCTGGACCCAGCAGGCTGACTACCCATGAGGCTCTGCATGCGAGCCCTTTGCTTTTCACACTCTCTGGGGCACCTCGGTCGTCCTCCTTGGACTCTTGAGCCAGGAAGCTCTTTGCCCTGGGAATCCACACACCAGCACTCTCCAGTGAAGCACTGGACATCCTCATAGCGTCCTTCTGTTGTGCATGATGGGACAAATAGCCTTCCAGGCCTCTGCTCACAGGTCTGGGAACTGAGCACCATATCTACCACATCACCTAAATCCTTTGCTACATCTTCTGGCACGGAAATAGCACGCTGCAAGAAAAGTAGGAATTCTGGAAGCTCCAGAAGAGAAACAAGGAATTTTAGGGCATTTTGGTTCTCTTGTAGGTTAACTTCAAAGCCAAAGCTGCCCACAATTGCCTTATTCATAGCAACACCCTTCTTAAAGGTTTCAGGGGTTTCTGTAGAAAAATTTGGATCCAGTCTCACAGACAGCAGCTTAGCTGGTTCTTCTAGTCTCTCCCCATTTTGGAAGCTGGAGAGACCAAGTTGCTGGAAAAACTGTCTGAAGTTAAATGTGCCTCTTGTGCCAAGAGCTCCAGACATGTTAAACTGGCCAACATTCTCCAAAAATTTCCCTCCAAAGAGGTTTTGCTGGAGTCTCTTTGGGTTGGTGGTAAACTGAAGGGCAAGCTGAGCCAGCTCTCGAGAGGGGAAAAGCACTCGGACGGCTTCTTTGAGAAGACTTTCTGAGGCAGAAATCTGTGGGCTCTGCCCTTCCACCATTGGGTGGAGAAGCCCTGAGTTGACAAAGAGCTCCTTGATTGAAGAGCAGGATGTGGCCAGTCTGGCCACCCTCTGAGAGCCTCGTCCTTCCTCAAGGGAAGAAAACAGGTCATGCTGGCTGAAGTAACCTGAGGTCCCAAAGTAGAGCCTGGACAAGGCCCGTCGCCGTTCAGGGGCACAAGACTGGTTTTCAGCTGCACAGAACAAAGTGAAACAGTGGTATTAACATCATAAGCAATCCTGAGACAACCCTTCAGATCTTTCCAATGGTAAGATGCCAAATTAATTCAATCAAAGACAACCACACTGGGGACCAGTTCCTTCTGTGCATACTTTTGTTTTTCCTTTCCCTCTGTCTCTGTGGGTGCCATTTTGGAGGGTGTGAGACTATTCTGGTGATATCTTACAGCTTTCCTTAGGGGTTGGCTCCTTCTCAAGCAAATCTTATTTCACTTTCTGAAAATGTGACCATATTCACCCGTTGTAATGTGTAGAATAGTGTCCCTCCCCTCAAGTTCATGTCTACCTGGAAACTCGGAATGTGATCTATTTAGAAATAGGGTCTTTGGAGATGTCATCAGGTTAAGATGAGGTTACACTGGATTGGAGTGGGCTCTAAATCCAATGACTGGTGTCCTTATAAGATGATCTTCATGTGAAGATACAGAGAAACACACAGGGAAGAAGCTACGTGAGGCACAGATTGGAGTGATGCAGCTGCAAACTCAGGATATCTGGGGTTGCCAGCAACCACAGAAGTTAGGGAAGGGGCTGGGAAGGATCCTTTCCTAGACCTTTTGGGGAGAGGATGGCCCTGCCAACACCTTGCTTTTGGACTTTCAGCTTCCAGAACTGAGAATAAATTTGTGGTTTTAAGCAAACTAGTTTGTGTTGATTTGCTGTGGCAGCCCTACGGAACTAGAATATCAACAAATTGTTATTTATATTTAACAAAATGTTGTTTTCAAACATTCTCTTGTTGGAGTTTTTAATGGACTGTAATGTTCCACTACATGTGTCCTGTGTGGCTGCCCAATTCCTTCCTGTGGTAGTCTTGCTTAGGCTAGCTGTGGTCTCCTTAAGGACAAGATTCATATGTTCAAGGCTATTGGTGTTTCCTATAATAAGAAATGTTTTCCTGGGTGGCGCATGTGGTTCAGTGAGTAGGGCGCTGGCCCCATATACTGAGGGTGGTGGGTTTGAAACCCAGCCCAGGCCAAACTGCAACAAAAAAAAATAGCTGAAAGTTGTGGCAGGCACCTGTAGTCCCAGCTACTTGGGAGGCTGAGGCAAGAGAATCACCTGAGCCCAGGAGCTGGAGGTTGCTGTGAGCTGTGACGCCACAGCATTCTACCGAGGGCAACAAAATGAGACTCTGTCTCAAAAAAAAAAAAAAAGAAAGAAAGAAAGAAATATTTTCCTATCTCATAATATAATATGTTCTATAATATGGGGTGTCCATTAAATTCATGTGAAATTTAAAAATTATGCATGAATTTTATGGACATGTTGTATAATATAATAACACCTGGCCAGCAAACACTCTTAGCACATTCTTCTGGTCTTCTTGACCTTTCCTGGAAATTACTGATTAAATAGTGATGAAATCAGTGAACTAAGTCTGTGCACGGTCAGGTCATTCTATCTAAACATGCTAGGTTGACTGTGATCACATTGAAAAAAAAGGGAAAATTCAAATGCCAAGTTGGGGTCTCAGTCACATAGGTAGGAGCACATAAGCTTCATTTTTCCCCCCAAAATTATAAATCTTAGAGGATCTTTTAAACCACTCAACCTATCCCCAAATTTTAAAATAATATTTTCCTCTTGATTCACATGGATGCCAAAAAGGAAGTCAGCCAATTTCTTTCCGTAACCAGGCAACGGAGAAAGAACTGGAAAAAGTGGTAAGAACTGGGGACGGGGGGAACAACTGGCAACATTAGAGCTTGTAACTCATCCCTCACCAAGGCCATGGCCTCCTCTAATGGGTATTACAGGAAGGCATGGAAGAAATAAATTTGACCACTCATTCTCTTTCCAAATTAACAGCCTATCCCTTCCATCCATTTGTTATGTGGTGTTACCAAGGCAAAGAAATTCGGATATCATTTCCATGTGCCATGTGTTTCCACAGAAAGAGGACTGATAACACTAGAAAGAAGTAAAGATATGAGATCCACTTGTGCATTTGGTAGGGTTATTTATTGTTTCTCGTTGGAAAAGCCATAGTTCTTCATTTCCACTGACTTGTGACTATAAATACCTTCAAGGAAGACCTCCAAATTTTCTTTTCCAACATTCTCATACTGAGCAGGTAGAATACTACCACATAGAATAGTTTAAAATGTTAGACTGAAGAAATGGAGAGATTTAACAGGAATTATTGAATGAATGTTAACCCATATCTATTTTGAAGCTATAAAAAAACTCAGTACTCTTTCTTCACCATTTCAGATCTTTCTGAATCCATGCAGCTTACCCAAGTTGGAAGCCATGAATGCTCCTGGATTCTTCTCTCTCTTCCAAATTCCCCCCAGAAGACCCAATGGGGTCTTGCTGGCGCTCACCCTTTCCCACTGTTTCTGCTTTAGGATTGTCCACATACTGTGTTGGATCGCGCCGCCCCCCACCCCCACAATTCACATTCTTCCCAGAACCACAGAATGTAACCTTATTTGGCAAAAGAGTCATCGTAGATGAGCTTAGTTAAGATGAGGTTGTCCTGGGTGGGGTGGGCCCTTAATCCAATATGACTGCTCTTCTTAGAAAGGGAGAGACACAGAAACAGATGCAAAGGGAAGACAGCCATGCCACAATGGAGCAAAGGCTGGAGTTTGCTGCCACAAGCCAAAGGACTCCTCTGGTTTCTGCATCCACCATAAACTAGAAAGAGGCTCCCCAGAACCTTCAGCAAAAGCGTGGCCCTGATGACATCTCAATTTTGGACTTTTCACCTTCAAAATAGTGAGACAATATATTTCTGTTCTAAGCTGCCCAGTTTGTGGTGATTTATTACAATAACCTTAGAAAACTATTGTAGACCCCATCGTCTTGGTCCAAAACGCTGCAATGGCCTTCTAATTAGTTCCATTGCCTCCAGTCTGATGTTCCTTTCAACCTCTCCTCCAGAATGTCTTTGTCTTACCCACAAAAGCTGCCACAACACTCTGCAGCTTAAAATGTCTCAGGGTCTTCACTTGACCTCCAGGATGAGGATGCTGCACCTCTGTTATGACATGAAAGACCTCATTGCCTTACTCTTGCCTTTCCCAGACAATTTTATTCTCTTTCTTGCATATCAATGCCTATTATTCGTGTCCTTATAACTTTGCTTCTCCTCCTCTTTATGTAGAGAACACCTTTCCTCACTCTCCTTCACTGTAGAAAAGCCTACCAAGTGTCACCTCTTCTATGAAGGCTTCCTAAATGCCTCCTGCTCACACGTGCTGCAAGATTGAATGGACACCCCACTACAACTACACTTCTTTAGTTCCCTGTACATACATCTCTCATGGCACATGGAAACTTAATTCTCTTCTCTTTTTCTTCACCTTTGAGACCCCCAGTCTTCCTTGAGCTCCCTCAGAAAGCTAATATGGCACAAGATAAGAAATCTATTGGAAAAGGATGATGACAAAATGTTTTTCACTCTTATTGAGTTTGAAGGGTCTAGAGTTGCCTTCAGTGAGTAGGCAGTTGAATCAATGAGGTCCAGAGAAGTTGGCCTGGTGGGGGTGGAGGGGTACAGTTAAAGTAATCGGACCCAAGGAGACCAGAAAAGGAAGCTTCCTGAGAGAAACCCACCACATGATGGCAGCTCCCCTTGTTGCCGAGCTCCTTGGATTTCCTTCCCCTGGACATCCACACACCAGCACGACCCATCTGTCTGGCACTGCACTGCCTGGTAGTCCCCATTTCGGTGGCAGTTTGGAACATAGGGGTGACCAAAGCTGGTTGCTGTGAACCATTCCACTTCACATTTTGTGGGGCCTAGAAGAAACCCATGCAGAAAAGGAGAAGCCTGTGTGTAAATAACACTCCATGTGTTTACAGCAGACATTGCTGTCTGCTGCTAAGATTTTTTTAATATCTGCACATACTTTAGTGGAACAGCCACTGGGAATATAGCAACTTTAAAACCCAAGTGGTTTCCCCCAGCAGAAACATGCACATGTGTGGCAGCTGGTTACTTACATCGGAATCTACCAGAAATGACTAACTGAACCGCTAGGAACCGTCTCTGCAATATCCGGTACAGGGTGGTTTCAGTGAAGGTAGAAGCAAGGTCCAGGCCAGCAAAAATGGTGTCATAAATTTCATCCAGTAACAATTCCAAACCTGAGCAAAGATGGCAAGCATTTCAGGGATGGCCTCTTTCACAAAGGAAGACCCGACCTTGCAGTACAAATAGACATTCAGAAGGACAGAGCCTCATCAGCACCATGATGTACCAGTCTGAACATCAGACTTTAACAGTTTCCAAACTCAGGGCTGCTGTGTATGGTTGTGCAGGTTCACAGCACAAGGGAACACTGCCTAAAGAATAAGAGTTTGAAATCCGTCCTGGGTTCCATTCACCAACCTCAGAACTGCACCTGCTGGGGTTGGGAGGTGGATAACCTCTTTCCAGTGGGCACAAAGGCACCATTTGGGCCAGGGCATTCAAATAACCGCAGATGAGAGTTTGCTAAGACTGTGTCCCCTTCAGCCTGGATGAGGAGCAGACATTGCTAGTTCTGCTCTGCAAGCCTTGGTGCCTGAGGAACGGCTCTCCCTCCCTCCAGATTGCCTCAGGTGTGCTCTCTCACCTGTCTCAGCCAGTTCCCGTCCTTGGCTGTCAGCACAGTGACAGTACCCAGACACCTCTGGGAACCTGCTCCGGAAAGAGCTGAAGGTCACAAATGCATCTGGAAACCTGAGAGAGAATGAGATTTATGACCACCATTTCATAAAGGACAAGTCATCACAAGCTCTTCCCGTAGCAATAAATGTGGCCAAGTCTGCACAAGGAGAAAAGGAATGTCTGCTTTTCTAAATCTCATGATGGTTGGTCCATGCTTCCTTCAGTAAATACATTTCTTTTCTAACTTGGTTTTGCCTGGCTGGAACTGGGCTGAACCTTATAAAACAAAGCTGTGCTTGGCTGTCATCTGCTGATTAGCAGTTTTTCTCACTTACGGCATTTGACCCCCTTCTCCCCATGCTTGTGTCTCACAGGGCCAAGCAGAAAACAAGTCATGAACATCACATGAACTTGTTCCTTTATTGGAATATAGTCCAGAGACTAAAGGCCAAGTCTGTTTGACAAACATATGGTACACTGTGCATGATCTCATTTTGGAAGATCAAACGACTTCAGGGCCCTTTACAACTTTTCAAGAGCTTGAAAAGAAGCCAGATCCCATTATAGGAAGTCCTTAAGGAGGAAATTTTCCAGTTCCATTGTTGAAAAAATGCAAATCAATATTACGTCACTGACCAGGGCTTTCGGTCCCTTTTTGTAAATCTGGAAAGGTCTTCCCTAATCATGTTCAGCTTGGCCATTAATATAAAGAGCTCATCAGTGAGCTTCTATCCTGAAAGTAATACTAAGGTCTGTGTTTGAGAGAGCTGTGTTTGAGTTCTTTCCCTGTGCAATAATTTAGCAACCAGAGAGGAATTTTGCAACTTTATACAACACTGAGAGATTTGTTTTCATGCCCTATATTGAGATCCAAGAATACATGTAATATGTTTCTACCTATGCCTTTATATAGATCCCCAAACAGTAAGTTAGCAGAAACAGCAGCTCTCTGCACTGACAGGTCTATTACTAGGCAATCTATTGTACCAAATTTGAAAACAACCTTAATATCTAATGATGGAAAAATTAAGAAGTAAATTATAGTAAATCCCCTAAATAGAATAAAGTGCAACAGTTGAGGATGATATTTCTAAATTCTAGCCAAAAGAGAGCATACATAAGTCTGTGTACAAAGAATAGCCTACAAAAGGGAGGGCACACACTGTGATTCCCTCCAGGCAAGTGAGCTGGTTTGGGAAGACAATGTGCTGTGCGGTAATCAGACCCTGCCTGTGGGGGTGCAACACCTATCAGTTAATTTGAATAAAAATGACTGTGCAAAACAAACAGTGCTACAGGATTATGGATAGGTGTTTTCTTCCCCATGTGGTTGGTCTATTACTGTGGTTGGCTTAAATAAAGAATATTACAGTAAATGAGTTGCATATTTGAAATTAAAAACTCACTTTGCCTCCTTGTTACTGTTGGGGGATGTGCAATGAAAGTTCATTATTAGAACCTGGGATAATTCAACACTGAAAGTGCTAATAAGAGTGTAATAACTGCCTCCATTTATTGAGCACTACTTTGTAAAAAACTATCTGCAAAATGTTTAATACACATTGACCCATTTAATCTACTTAACAATTGTAAAAGAAAGGAGTTCTAGAGATCACCAGGGTGAGGGATGTGGGCTGCCACCTTGAATTTGGGGAGTGAACCCGGGCTCCAAACCTGGCCTTACCCCCCAGGGTACCTGTCTCAGCCAGTGCTGCAGCTCAGCATGCGTCTGGCTGCACCTGCCTGTCTATACCCTGCAAGGGCTGCAGCTCTGCTCTGACTCTCTGCTCTTATGCCCACCACTGAGCTTTCCCTGCCATCTAACAGATGCTGATGACACAGGTGCTGCCCCGAGGTGCCTTCTGATATCCATTTCAGTGTGAGGCTAAACAAGTTGAAATCACTCTAGCCCCATGCTCTGCTGACTCAACCCAGAGGCCCACCTCCACATCCTGGCCACAGGCAGACATGACCTCCAGGCTCTCTGAGTCATCTTCACCCACCACTTTATGGGAAGATTTCCTCTCTTGGGGTTTCTGCCCTCACAAACTTCCCAGGACCTAGACCTACATTTTGCATGGGCCTCACTCTTGGTCTCCCTGCTTCTTGCATATTGGAGATGGCCCTGGAGGAAGAGAGAGGGAAACCACCCCAAAGCCAGCTACTGCTGCCTGGACTCTCTACAACTATCACCGGCTGACCTCTGGGGCCAGCACTCCACACTGTCATCTTTAATCCTCCTTGCCAATTCTGTATGTGATAAGAGCTAAGATGATTATCACTATTAATTCCTACTTACAAAAATAATGGAAATGGGGAAACAGCCTAAATGTCCTTCAACCCAGGAATGGATTGGTAAGCTATGGTATATGTATACCATGGAATATTACTCATCCATCAAAAACAATGGACACTTTGCAGTGTTTGTACTAACTTGGATGGAGGTGGAACACATTATTCTTAGTGAAACATCACAGGAAAGGAGAAGCATGAATCCTATGTATTCAACGTTGATTTGAGGACAATTAATGACACAGTGGGGCATGGGGAAAGGAGAGAGCAGAGAGAGAAGGAGGGAGGGGGTGAGGGAAAGAAAACAAAAAAAAAAAAAAAAAGGAAAGAAAACAGTGACTAATTCTCACATCAATTGGATTCAATTTTGACCAAAGTACATTACTTAAACATTAATTTTTAATTCAACTTGTCAATATGTTGTTTAGGATATTGCATCGTCACTTATAAGTGAAATATGTTTGTAATTTCCTTTTATAACAATATATTTTCTCCAATTTCAATATCATGTGTATCCAGATCAAGTAGAATGATTTTGAAATATTTCTTCTTTTTCTATTGTCTATAAGATTTGGCATGATCTGTTTTGTGAAACTCTCTTTTACTTTTATTTATATAATATTAGTTGTCTATTTTTTGAGACTTTGGAAAAAAAATAAGAAGTTAACTGATGACTTCATACTGAGCCTCAGAGTCAAAGCATTGTACAATAGACATACTCTTATTTGATAATGTGAACGTTACTTTCTTGGCATTGTTATTATTAATATTGCTTAATATTTCGATGCAGTAATCGTCTGTTTTCTTTTCTGAATGCATTTATCTTCATTCATTCTTTATGTGGTTTTTGTTTCTAGTCCATATCTTAAACAGTGTTATTTTAAATTTTAAATTTAAAAATTAAATTCTAATTAAATTCACAGGCTTTTAAATTCTGTGAAGGCAAAAAGTAGAAACCTAATAAACACATGTATATGTAAAAATAAAAAAATAATAACAGGTGATATGTTTTAAATGATCAGACACTACTCTAAGACACTACTCGCCGTATTTACCTCTTTTAATTCTCATAACGATCCTTTAAAAATCTCCATGTCTCAAATGAGATTCTGACTGGTAACATGATTGGGTCAAAAATTACCCAACTGGCTTGGCGCCTGTGGCTCAGCGGGCTAAGGCGCCAGCCATGTACACCTGAGCTGGCGGGTTTGAATCCAGCCTGGGCCCGCCAAACAACAATGACGGTTGCAACCAAAAAATGGCTGGGCATTGTGGCAGGCGCCTGTAGTCTCAGCTACTTGGAAGGCAGAGACAAGAGACTTGCCCAGGAATCGGAGGTTGCTGTGATGCCACAGCACTCTATCCAGTGTGACAGCTTGAGGCTCTGTCTCAAAAAAAAAAAAAAAAAAAAAAAAAATTACCCAACCAAGAATAGGAGCTTGGTATCCTGAATTCACTTCCAGTGCTCTTTAGACAGCACAGGTGGCTTTGGGAACCCTTCCCTGCAACCAACAGAGACTTCAAGCTCAAAAAAAAAAAAGAAAAAAACAACTTCCCGTGTTCCCACAATTCAGTTTGATATGAACTGACTTTTGTGGCTAATTTCTGACACAACATCACCATCTATGAATTTTAGACTTGTCCTCCAGCGTAACAATCAGCATGTTATAATGTTTAGTTGTTGCTTCTGCTGTTGTCTTCAGTGATTACTGTCACCAGGGCACCGGGTTCTGCCACTGTGTGTCCACCTTCTCCATATTAGATCAACCAAGCAAAGCTGAACTGCAAGTCCTGGGGAGATCTGGACAGCCCTGTCTCCATCCTTACAGGTGGGCCAGCTGGGTTTGGAACCTACCATGTGGTCAGAGAATGCCCCCAAAGAAGGTGAGCACAAGGGAACACTGTAATCTGTTTGGCCAGTGACTTTCAGTGGGATTCTAAAGCCAAGAATAGCAATTTGAGCAGGAGCTAGTGGAGAAGGGGTTTGGAAGGGTGGTTAGCAGGCCTCCAGCTTCCATTTGGGACACAGGACCTCAAGTATGTGCAACAGGAAAAACTGAGACATTGGTAGTCACAGAGGGAGATACAAATCTGGTAGAAAATGCCATAACCCAAGACCTTAGTCACCCTAATACAGTACATGAAAATGCCATGTCCGTCACTTCCCATAAGAAGTGAAACCAGCACTGTTGTTGGCAGCAGGAAACTCACATCGTATGAATGGCACATGGCATTATCCCCTTTGTGAGGACCTGAGAAACAGTTTTCTTCATCCTCAATAGAAGAAAAAGTTGTGTTCCCTGGAGAAACCAGCTTATTTTTATCTGGTGGAAATCAAATAACTTAGACTCTTTTCTCTGGTCACGGAGGGAGCTCAGGGACAAGCACGCAGCCTCCACATCTGTTGCAACTTCATGGAATGGCTGCTGGTACACCTGCCTTTGCCATCTCTTCTCATTTTCTACCCTTATGTTGCCTTCCTCATTATTTCCTCTAATTTCCACTTTATCCTATCCAGGGTATATCAGAAAAAAGAGGGAAGATAAATTCAATATAATACTTAACATCGATAAAAAATAGTAGGTATTTTGTCCAGTAGAAAAGAATGCTTGTCTTTTACTGAATAAAAATCAAACTCTCAAGGTGATCATAGGATAGTCCTCAAGAATGAAAATGCTAGCAGAGAGGCAGGTGATAAACATTTCTGAGCTTCTGCCCAGCCCACAGGCAGGGAAATGACCAACTGTGAAGCTCTAGTCCCCCCAGGCATCTGGTCTCGTTCTTGTGCAGAGCATGAGTCAGATCCTCTAGCATCTCCCATTTCCCTCCAGAAATCTAATCATAGGTTAATAAATTAGCCATGTATTTGATTTTGTCCTGCACCAGAGTGGGTGCTCCTTTTGGGAGGGTTGCAGCCTAGGGTAGTATCTGATTTCTCCACCCAGTCCCTTCTGTGTCCCACTTACAATGCACCTACCCCACGTACTAAGATGTACATGACCCTTCCTGCCAGACAATCTAGGTAGCGTGGGTGGGTGGCTAAGACATGTGACTTAAGACAGATTGCTAAAACGTTTGAGTGTGTTTGCTCACTGAGGGCAAGGATCAATAAAGAAGCCGATTAACTGAATCTTAACTCAGATCACTAAGGTCTTAGTAAAGGCATCAGCCCTGATTGAAGGCTCTGTTTTACCTGTAGTCTGTTTGGCCAGAACCTGTGACTGGGTAGGGCAATGTGAGAGCTGGGGCACGCCACAGAGGTACTAGCAGAGCTTACTCCCCAGCACGACATTGTACTTTGAAAGTCGCCAGCCAAATAGGTGTAGTGAGCAGTGACATTTCTCAAGGGCAAAAAGACCGACTTCAAATACGCAAGCTTTATGGTCAAGTTCAAGGTCAAATCATCACCTGGCACAGTAAGAATGCACAACAAGTTGGCAAATGAGATGCCCACAGGCTTTCAGCCTTCCGATGGCCCCAGGGAAGTAAGTCAAGTACCTTAGGCCATCTCTTTGTTTGAAGGTTTGAAAGAAACCTCAGATTCAACATTACAAAACTAACTTTCATAGCATCCACCTAGAACTCTAACCTGGAAGTCATCCTTGACCCTCCCCTTCCCTCACTCTCCATATTTATTCCTCCACCAAACTCCGTGGACTCCATCTGGTAAATAATTCCCCCTCCTCTCAGCCCTCCTGGCCAACACCTACACACATCAACATCTCTCACCTGGACTAGCCTTCTAGTACCCACCCACTCTATCCTTTCTGAAGTCCAAGGTTGAGGGTGATTAAGATATACCTTACCCTCATCCCAAGCTTAAAATGCTTTGTGCAATATTGGGGAATTATTTTTACTAAATATTCTTCAATTATCTGAAACTCAAATGTAACTGGGCCTGAAACTCAAATGTATCTGGCTGTCCCGTATTTAATCTGGCAACCCGAGGCTCTGAGCTCAGACTCTTCACGTGGCCTCTGTGGCTTCTTCCACTCTGCGCAGAGGAGTCACTGGGCCTGAGGACACACAGTTCTACATAAACATCAGAAAATCCCTGATTCTAGCTGGGCTTCCAGTGATCAACTATCTAACCCTTCCCATGACCTTCCTAAACCAAATTTGCTCTAAGACAAGCTTGCATACAAAAAAGAAAGAGACCCACATTTCAGGACTAAATTGTTTTGTGTTGGTTTTAAACAATGGCTGCTTAGTGCTAAACTTTTACATTTAACTCGACTGCCCTCTTGTGGAAGTCATTTGTCTTAATCTCAGCAAGGCACCCACAAGATTCTTGGATGCATTCTCCTATTCTGTAAGCATTGACTGTAGACGTACTGGGTGCAAACTCCATACTTTGCCAAGATGAATCATAGTAGTGTGGTCTACTAAAAGGAACCAGACAGCTCTAGCACCCACCAATTATGCTTCATAGGGCGACTTCATTAACTTTCTCGTTTCAGAGACCTCATTTGTAGACTAGAGACTATAATTATCAACTTATTTCTGTAAGCATTAAAGTAGATAAAAAGATACAAAATTGGCTGATGGAGATTCATATGTGTTCATAGATAGGCATTCTCTAGCATTGGAGTGGGGGTAGAGAGGGTGGGATCTAACCTATGTTTGCCAAAATTGAGTGACACATGAGAATTCCCTACAGACGTATGATTTACAATTTTGTCAATTTGCAATGGTTTCATAGATATGGTCTCGCCAGATCTTCACTATGACCTAATAAGCAGGGCATGGTCTTCCATTTCATAGATGGGAACACTGAGGCTCTCAGAAGGAAAGAGGCGAGGCCACCATACTATGAAGTGGCAGAGGCAGAATGCGGGTGCAAAGGTAAGTAAGTGCCGCAGGCCCAAGCAATGCAGGCAATGCAGATGGCTGGAGTGGGCAGGGATACGACACAACACAGACGGGTGTGCCCTTGGCCCACAAAGGGCAGTGCAGGTCCTTGGCACCATGGGTGAACATACGGCCTCCCACCCTTGTGCTTTGAAACCGGGAATTCAGAATGTAGTACTTTAGGTTGAATGTATAAAACTGCACATGTCCAACTACTTTTTTACCTACAAAAATAGAAATTTAATAGACTATAACCTAATAAAAGGTTTTTAGGTTTTTAAAAGATAGTTTTAAAACTATTTTTCAGAACAAACAAAACCTGTCTCAGATCCTGAGTGCAGTTTCTTAGTCCGAGAGCTCTCCTGAGAATTTCCTCTCTCACATGGGGAAAGAAGCTGTTTGTTTTAGAAGCCATCCACACAGAGGCTCAAGTTCTCCCAGAGAATTCATATCAGTATTTGCAAACTAGTATTCGTATTGCTGTTTACTCCAAATGGTTCAATTACAGGTGAAGTCTGTGTGAAACAAAGGTAAAGACAATACTCAAGTGGCCATCTCGCATAACCAGAAGCGGCCAGGCCATTTGGGCCAAGATCTCTCATGTAGTTCCCTTTCTAAATATGTTACTTAAATCTTTGAAACTATTTATAATTGCACACATCCATGCAGGTTATAAAACTACAAAACATGAATACGATGACATCAATGCTTTTGTCCTTTCCTGCTGATCCCTTTCTGCCCACTGTTCCTCCTGCAGACCTTCCCTGACCTCTGAAGCAGCCCATCCCCTTGGCCTCGGTGCCCACTTAGTCCTGTGCAGACACCAGCATCATCATATAATTGGATAAGCATATATAAGGGATATTTTTGCTTGTCTGTTCTTAAAAAACTAAATCACATTATACATGCTATATTAATGGCATTTGCATCTTGAATCCTATTATCATAATAAACCATGGATCCTCTCCAAGTCAACTGTACTGGCACAATTCATTCTTTTTACTGGCTGCATAAATACTGTGGCACACATTTATTCAGTTATCCACATTTTGACAGTCACTTTGTTCCCCGGTTTTATGCTACAGTGAAAAATGACCCAATGGACACCCTCGTACCGTCACATTCTTGTAGTTTACATTTTCGCGGCTGGCTGGGCTGGAGGGTGTGTATATTTTTAATTTAATAGCAATTGCTGGTTGGCTTTGTTCAACGTGCTGTAGTACCCCAGGGCCCCAGAGACATTTGCTGCGTGACGACACTCACAAGGCCCCGCTCAGCACGTGAGCTCTGTAGCCTGGGTCCTCTTACCTGTTGTAGTTATGGACCAGATCAAAGATCATCATGTCTGTGGTGTTGACGAATTTGCACTGGACAGGCAGAAACTCTCCATCTGCTGAGCACTGGGGTGGCGACTTGTCCCCCACCCCATGGAGAAGACGGCGGTTTCTTATTTCACAGCTCCTGGGACCTAAATATGTTCATGAATAAATTTTAAATGTGTCCATATGAGCGGTCGATTAGGTTTCTGCAGTCAAGCTGCACGTACAGTTGGGAGTCACTTAATGACAGGGATATGCTCTGAGGAGCAGCACTTCGTTAGGTGATTTTGTCACTATGTGGACATCACAGGGGGCGGCTGCAGACACGTAGGGATGTAGCCTTCTGCACACCAGGGGAGTGCTCCTGGGCTGCACACTGATACCGCGTGGGACTGTACTGAGTACTGTGGGCAACTGTCACAAAATGGTAAGAATCTGTGTTATCCAAACATAGAAAAGGCACAGGAAAAATCCAGTACAAGAGACGAGAAGTGGTACGCCTGTATACGGCTCTTACCGGGATTGGGGCTATAGGAGCCAAAGTGGCTCTGGTTGCATCAGGACGAGTGAGCGAGTGTGAGGGCCAAGGACACTGCTGTGCACCACTGCAGATGCCATCAGCACTCCACACTTAGGCTGCGCTTCATTCAGAAAAAGTGTTTTTCGTTCTTCACTAATAAATTAACCTTAACTTTTTATAATGTTTTTACTTTATAGATTTATTTTAACTTTTTGACTCTCAATAACACTTAGCTTAAAATACAAACATATTTTCTAGCCATACAAAATACTTTATGTCCTGTGTCTACAAGCTTTTTACTATTTTTAATATTTCTATTTATTCACTTTTTTACTTGGTAAACTCTTTGGTTAAAAACAAAGACCCAAACACACCCACCCTCCATGTTGGTCTCTGCAGGTCAGAATCTTCCAGACATTATTAGGCAATAGGAATTTTTCAGCTCCATGGTAATCTTAGGGGACCACTATCATACAGTTAGAGCCCCAAATAGCAACTGAGGTCTGTAACAGGAGACGTGAAAATGGTCTTCGAAACCCTGCTTATGTGTCCAATGGTCAGCAGAGAATGTGGGCTGTCTACCATATGGAACGTTAGAAGTCATATAACCTTCCCTCTAGTGCACAGTGAGGGAAGCTGCGTTTCCCGCCACACTCCACCTCAACCCGGCTGGTGTCGGTGAAACTCACATTGCCTTGGCCTGCCCCGCTGGCGGGTCCCATACACCTCCATGCCCTCTGCGTCCACACACCAACACTGCTCCTGCCACACGTCACACTGGATGGGCGTGTATTCCCCCGAGTCCCCACACTGAGGGAGGTAGGATGTGGCCGTGCTGTTCAAGTAGCCACTCAACAAGATCTGCTGTTTCTGCAGCTGACAGAATGACAGGCCTGTAGGTACGAAGAGCGGTGTCAGGTGGTGCTTCAGAAACATCCAGGGGGCTAAGCCCAGGAAGACTCTGGCTCCATCCCCAGAGGAACACAGATGGAAGGAAATGACCAGCCCATGGACACTCAGTGAGCTGGTGGCAGCCTCAAGCCTTGCATTCAGACTGTCCTTGAATCCCGTAGACTGAGTCAGAGGAGGGCAGATCCCACGGGTGCCACATCAGTCAGCCACACAGCCCAGAGCCCTGTCACTTCAGAGCGGAGGTGGGAACAGAGTTCCGACCAAGCTTGTCTGAATCCGGATTTCTGTACGTGTTTGCCACATAACCACGGGGAGGCTGCCTCACCCGTGCCTTACTCTTCTTCTCTACAGGGTAGAAATGCAGCTGCCTTCTATCAGGTGCCTGACTGACGCTGACTGCCACATTTTGGATATGTGTCCCCTCCAAATCTCATATTGAAATTTGATCCCCAGAGTGGAAGGTAAGCTCTAATGACAGGTGTTTGGGTCTGGGAAGTGACCCTTGGTGAATAGAGTGATGTCCTACCTCTAGAGTGGGCCAGTGAGTTCTCGATGAGTTCCTGGCACAGGTGGTTGTTACAAAGAGCCTGACAGCTCCCTCCTCACCTCTTGCTTCCCCTCTCTGTGTGACCTGCACCTGCGGCTCCCTGTTGACCTCCACAGTGAGTGGCAGCAGCTTGAGGCCCCCACCAGAAGCAGATGCTGGGCAGGTGCTTCTTACACAGCCTATAGGGTCGTGACCAAACAGAACTCTTTTCTCTGGGAATTTCCAAGCCTCAGGTATTCCTTTCTAGTGACATGGACAACCAAGACAGAGCAGAGACTGCCCTGTTGAGTTCTGACAACACTGCAAGGCAGACCATACACTCGTATTACAAAGGAGGAACCGCAGCTCAGTGGGGGGGAAAGGGGGGGCAGTGGCAGCCGTACTCAGGCCCAGTATGGAGATCCAGCCTGACCGCATGCCAGCCACACAAGCCACATAAAACCAGAGCCCCAAACAGAGCCTTTACCCATTGAAGGACAGCTTTGGGTTTAGGCTCAATTTCATCATTTTAAGGTGATTGCCTTAAATTGACCTGTTCAGAGGTTACAACAGGCTTTAAATGAGGACTCTCTTTCTTGACTACTCACCATAACAGTAATTTTAACTGAATAGTTTTACCCAACTCCCCAATGCTTGCACCACAGGTGAAAAAGCCCTTCTTATTTTCCTGGTCCCTCTCTGATTTCAGGGGACTCTAATGTCTGCTCAGCATTATTTGGTCAGCAAGGTTCCCGGCACAGGGGAGGAGCTTGGTGGCTATCTGCCCAACAAGTAACAACTCCATTGGCTCACTGGATTCTCACAAAGGTCCTGTGGGAAACATGGCCTTGTGTGGTGTTTACGGACCTTTCTCATCCAAAGGGGAGGAACAGGACCCCAGGGAGACTCCACTGGTCACCACCCCACCCGCCCCCCACCAAGCCCAGAGCTCATTTCCAGATCTGAGACATCCCACCAAGGTCCCTCCTTCCCCTTTGCACTTACAAGCCACTGGCCGTCCAGGCTGCCTGCTGCCCGGTACCTCCATGCCGTCAGCACCCACACACCAGCAGGAGCGGCCATCATTCTGACACTGGACATTCCTGAGGACAGACATGCGGGTGACAGTGTTGGGCTCCCAAAGCCACACGCTAGTTCCAAGCCAGGTCACCTTCCTTCTCCCTTTCTGTCCCTCCAAGCTTTAGCTCATTTAAGTTGGGGTAGGAGTAACGTAGAGGGGGTGGCTGACTCGGAAGGGAAGCACAACTTTTCCTGCCTGGCAGATATCTGCACCTACTCCTGCCTCAGCCATCCAACCTGCCAGCCCAAAGCAAGTAGCCCACCCGAAAGGCGCAGCTTCAGCCACATCCACTGAATGCACTTGGTGATTGTGGGGCCACAAAGGTTAAGGACAGTGCTCTCATAGTGAGGATCAGGTTGGGAGACCCAGGGAGGTCATGGGTCAGCAGCTTGTACTGGCAAGCACATGGGCAGGGGTCAGGCCAGGCTGTGCAGTTGGTTGCCTCGGGGAAGTAATGGCTGAACTGAGGCCTGCAGATGGCCCAGGGCTGAAAGGCAGAAGATGTTCCAGGGAAAGGGAACAGCATATGAAAAGCCTCCTGGGGGCTGGCCTGGCTTGACACTATGAGTGGCTGGGATAGGATACAGGAGACTAGGATCCTAAATAAGGCTGGGGACGGTGAGATGCCCCCTAGCTCCTTCCTTACTGCTCCAGGATCTCAGAGATCAGTCAGGGACCGGACCAGCAATGTCTCTTGGTGCTCGTGGGAGGTCGGGCATGTCAAGAGCAGCAGAGGTGGTTTCAGCGATGTTTCCCAGAACAGCCATAAAGACTGAGCTCCGTATGGAACAGCAGGGGGAAATTCCCATTGCCTGCATGTTCCAAAGGATGCTTATCTGTGCTACAGTTGTTCAGGTTATCACCACATGCTCTGCTGAGACAGTCTCATGGCCAAGTTTGTGCTAGGGCAGCTGGGAAAACCCCTTTCAGAGGGCAGCTCACTGGGGAGACAGTAACTCAGCAGCTGGAGGGCAGACCTGGGCAGGGTCGGGGGGATCCCAGCCTGGGAAGGCTGCCAACCTCTGCTTCCCTCTGCCTGACTTCTCTAAATACATGTATTTTATTATTCTTCATTACATTATTCCCCCACCCCCACCCCTCCGTAGTAAGACAGAATTGATTTACAGAAAAGAATACAGAAAACACCAAAGCTCCTGATAGAGGGAGAGATTTCAAGTGGGGAGAGAGAAGCTCTCTCCGTTCCTCTCTGGGTCTTTCCCCGTCTCCTCCTCTAGGCCTCTAGCCTCAGGGTATATATAGGTGTATGGGTTCCTTGGCCAGGAAACGAATGAATGCAGTCCCTTCCGCCGGGGGGAAGGTGAATGAGTGTATCAATGAATGGACACAGTCCATCCATGGAATTATACCATATTTTCTTTATCCATTCTTTTGTTGATGGTCATTTAGTTTCTTTCTGCACCTTGGCTATTCTGTAGCACTGCAATTAACATGGGAGTAGTATTAACTCTTTGAGACGTCAATTTAAGTTCTTTTCAATAAATACCTAGAGGTGGGATTACTGGATCAGATAGTAGTTCTTTTCATAATTTTTTTTTTGTTGTTGTTGCCCTTGGTAGAGTACGTGACATCACAGCTCACAGCAACCTCAAACTCTTGGGCTTAAGCAATTCTCTTGCCTCAGCCTCCCGAGTAGCTGGGGCTACAGGCATCTGCCACAATGCCCAGATATTTTTTGCTTGCAGTTGTCACTGCTGTTTTAG
>CAUYRH010010612.1:0-27053 GCA_963574655.1 Perodicticus potto
TAACAAATGTGTATACATAGATTACTAAATAGTAATATACTAATGCATAATAAATTAGTAGATAGTAATTTAGTAATGTACAATAAATAAATTAGGAAATAGTAATTTACTAATGTACAATAAATAAATTAGGAAATACTACAAAAAAAAAAAGTTTAAGATGACTGTAATTCCTCCCAACAGACTTATCAGAAAGATAGTAAAAGTACATGAGTCAATGGCTCTTCTCTTAGAGGAGAAGTCTAAGGAACAGCTACAAAAATGTGGAAAATTCTAGCATACATGGTATGTAAAGTCACAAGTTACATAAAGTCACCATAGAAAAAAATTATTTTTACAAAATGAAAACCACACCAAAGCCCAAAGATTTCTAGCATTTAGAGGTTGAGGCAAGAGAAAAATCCAGTGAAGAATGAGATTGATTTACTATGAAGTCAGGAAGAAGGCAGAAGAATATGGAAGTCAAGATGGAAATTTTTTTTCCCCAAAGAAGGAAATGATCAACTATGTTGAATGTTACTGGGATGAAAAATAAGACAAGAACAGAAATATAAATGCTAGATTTGTCACAAGAGATTTTAGTGAAATGGTAGAGATAAGAACTAGAGTAGTTTGAAACTGAACAGAAGGTGAAGAAGAGATGACAGAGCAGAGACTACGTCAAGGAACGTGGTCAGGAAGGGTGGCAGAAACATGAAGCAGTACAGTGAGAATGAGAAAGATGTGTTTTTTCTTTTTCTTCTTTTTTTCAGGTAGAGGAATATTTATGAGAATAATCTAATAGAAAGAGACATTCTCACAATGTAAAAGAAAAAACAAGGTTTGAAAAAAGAGGAAATAGCATCTCAAGCAAAATCGCAGGGACTGGTTTGGAGAGAACTGACTCTTCATCCATTTTTTTTCTGTAAGAAAGCAAAGTAGGTTATTAATAGGTCCAGCACTGAGAGTTCTCTGATGACTACAATTTTTCTCAGTGACATATGAGGTGGGGTCTTCTGCTGAGAACTGGATGGTGAAGAGGGGGAGAGTAATGACAGCAAGTAGACAGACAAAATAGTCATCTGGTAGAACAGAAAAACAAACTAATAATGTAACAAGGATAACAATTTTTGATATATATTAATGTGCTTTTCTCTTTTGGATTTTCATGGACGTGACCTTCTCTCTAGTCAGATGCATCCATCTGCAGGGGAGTTAGAGAGTAGATGTCACGAGGCATAGAAGAATGGAGATCAGTTCATAGAGCACAGAAATAGAAAAATGTGATCAGTGTTCAGTTGAATCCCTAGCAATACTATAAATTTCAAAAACACACTTTGCTGAGAGAAAAAAGATTTCCTAAATTCCTTAAATTCCCAATAATGTATGAAAAACTAGCCTAATATCTTTTGTAACAACCTGAATGGAGCTAGAGACCCTTCCTCTAAGTGAAGCATGGCAAGAATGGAAAAACAAACACAAGTACCCAATGCTAAATTGGAACTAATCGGTCAACATTTATGTGTACATCTGGAAGTAAAACTCAATGGAAATCTAGGAGGTGGGAATGGGGATGAGGGGATGGGTAGATTCACACCTAACAGGTACAATGAACACTATCTGGGTGAAGGGCACACATAAATTTGACTCAATCTGTACAAAAGCAAATCATGTCACCAAAATGCGTGCACACCCATAATATTCTGAAATTTAAAGTAAAAAATATATATATATATATTTAAAATGCTCATCTGGCTGGCTTAATCATCGAGTTCATTATCAATAGAGAGAACTCCAGAGAGGGCACAGGAAAAGGCCCTGCACATGAAAAAGAAGATAATCCCACCTAATTCAGTGGACAAGAGACGAGTAAGAGGCATAACATCTTTGTCTTTCCTCCCTCCCAGCATTAAATCTCCACAGTAAGGGTACAAAAACATTGCTATGGATATGGAACCACTCGAGAACATTAGAGCTTCAGCCCATTTCTCCACACAGAATTGGAAGAGACATCAACTGCTAGAAGTCCCTTTCTTTGTCCAAGGTGCAGGGGACCAATAGCACACATATTGCTACTGCTTTCTTAAAGCTTGTGTTGAATATGAGTGGATATGAAGGGAATGAGAAAGCTGGTTGACCAGAGAGCTCTGGTACCAGGAAAAAACAGAACCACAAAGTATAAAATCTGTGCACCCAGAACAAATGCCTAGGACTGAAAATTTCAGAAACAGATGCACATCTAATATCCTTGAAAGGCCACAGAGAACCAAACATATCTCAGTAGATACCAGTGCAAAAGGCCAACGCTCAGGACAGTAGGATATCGCCCTCCTCCCCAGAAAAGACAGCAAAAGTCTAGAGTTTATTGAGCAAATCTGAGCTCTTCTTGACCTTCATTATAAAATCAATTTAGCTGTTTCACATATTCAGATGTCATCACCAAGAGGATCCAGGAGGAGTCAAGAGGTGTGAAACATATAAACCCTCAAAAGTTGCCCCAAGCAATGGGATCTAAAACTGAGATTCCATTAATTAAATTTTATATCTAAGTTTCTCCTACCCTACTGCTTCTTCTCCCCTTTGCTTCTAAATAAAGTGAAACCTGGGAAGGAGAGATCACATCAGCTATAAAAAACACACATGTCACTTTTTTTTTTTCAAATGAGAGTTGCAGTATATAAAATTTTGACCCAACAACAGGAGGGAAAATTCAAAGAATTTCTTAGTTGAAGTTGAGCCCATTTGAACTTTGAGATCAAGAATTTAAAATTGCATGCCAGCCATAGTGTGTGAATTTTTCTTTTTCCCCAAATAGTGCTGGGACTATTGGGGTTGGTTGGGTACAATCGGGATGGAGCTTTTGCCAGTCAGCAGTGAAGGAGAAAAAGTGGGGCAAGGTTAGGACATTAGCAAGGGAGTGATAATAATGATGGAGCATGACATTACATTGGACAAGAAAGGAAATGAAGACAGGAGGGAACTGATGGATAGGGGTGTAGGGTCGATGGACTGGAGGTCCCCATGACATTGAAGAATTATTGTGGTGGGTATTTGAGAGCAACAGAGCTGGAAGAATAAGAGGTGGGTGTCACAAAATGGATATTTAAAAATTTCTAGGTGGTGGTGGTTTCATTCACAATTTTTCATGTGTTCAATTTACCAAGTATATTCAGATACATAACAGTATGTATTTAACTATTCTTGCCTACAGGGAAAGACAAATTTAATGAAGTGACTAAAAATTCGAAAAATTCTTTAAAATATTTTAGAAAAAAGGTCTACATTTAAGCACACAAGAAAAATTTAGCAACAACCATATAAATAACAACACAAGTATTAAATACAAATTGACCTTTTCGTAGTTGATATAGGATTCCTAAGAAATTAGACCACAACTTTAATCAAATTATTTAGGTGTTAATTATTGGATAGATTTGTACAAGTTATTCTACTAGTTTGTTTACATTTTTAAAAAATTGAACTGCTTTTGTTTTTCCTATCTTATCAACACAGACATCTTCATTGCAACTGAACCAAATTAGAAAAATTTTAATCCAAACAACTAGACCTAGAGATAGCTAAATTGAATCATTACAAGTTCCTTCCACTTAAACACAATGAACACAGGTGCTCCTGTGGTTCGCTTTTCTGCCTCTTGGTATACAGATCAGTTTCCCACTCTGGTTTGGGTTTTTTGTTTTGGTTTCACATCTCCATAGAATGCAAACAATCTATATTCTTAAAATACACTCTTAGAGTATTTCCATATTTGGAATTTGAGGTATTCAGAAGCTGATGAACAAAATAATTCTATATATTCATCACTACAAGTAAAAACACTATTTGGTCTAATTAAATCAACATTTAAAATCAGCAGAACTAATGGAAGAAATGTGTTTATATAATTCAAGTTTAAAAAAATAACATTATTGTTTGAAATATAGAGCGAACTGGTGAAAGCATCGTGTTTTTAACTAACATCATCCAAATCAAGGGCCATAACATTGAGGACAAAAGCCTACTCTGGCCTTCCCAATTATGCTAAGCCATCGTCCTATTCCAAATGATTTGAATTTGAATACCTGTAAGCAAGGCAAGCCACTCTAAAGCTCTCACAGTGTTCACTCTATGTTTTCAACCAGTAGCTTTGCTCCCTACTCATAAATGATCCTAAATTTGTGATCTCCAGCCTATATTAATCTTTTTTGATATAACATCTGTTTATGACAGATGTTATATCAAAATTACAGAACATTACATTGTTCTTATTTTCATTTTCAAAATAGTCAGTAATATCAGGTATTTAAGTTTAAGCTATCCTTTTTATTTTAGAAGTGTTCAAAATGCTTCAATCTCTCCTAGCAACTGTTTGACCAAAGATTTGAGAAGAAGAGATAATTCTTGAGTTTCAACCACAAAGAAGTTAACCCATTTTTGTTAATACGTGAAAATATACACATTATTTTCGTAAGTTCAAATTCCTTGAAGCATCATTCAAACTTCACATGAGGTTCAGAGTGTGGTAATTAGCAGTGGGCTGCTAACATTTGCCAATATATTTGTACAAACATATGTTGGCACTCGGTTTCATATCAGTTACACATCAAAGAAGGGTGCTGAGGAGGAATTATTTCACCTCAGGGCTGGATTAGTGTCTCTGCCTAAAATAGGCATGTAAGGGTATGGTTTGGGGGAAATTAAAGAACCCATATAGCCTGGGTATTGGAGTGAATTCACTAACAAAAAGCTGTCCTGAATACTTTTGCTATTTTTTGCAGCCCTGCTACTATGACCTTGGGGCAAGTCGTAACCCCCTGTATCTTCTGTTTCCCAGTCTGCAAAAGGAGAACCACATAATTCTCCCCTATCCACCTCCTAGGAAGGTGGGTACATCAGGAATCCTCATGCTAGGAAAGCTGGTGTTTCTTTCTGATAAAATTCTTTGGGGGGAATGCACAAGCCTTCACATTGCCTAGATCCACACCCACCACACCTCTCCATATGATTCAAGTTCAGAGTTCCCAAGACAGCCAAGGACTGAAGACAGGAAAATCTCCCCCATCTCACCTCTTGGAAAAGCCTACATTTTTTTAATACTGTGAATTTCAGTAGCACTACTGCCTGAATGAACTCATATATCTTACAAGAAAATCAAAGAATTTTAAAATGTTGAAGCGGACAATCTGCAAAGTTCTGTTGATCTTCCTCCCATTCAATCCTCCACAACAAGCTACCACAAGGTAGCTCATATTATCCTCATTTTGTGTATGTGGTGCCAGAATGAGACATTAAGTACTTGACTCAAAGTCAAACCATGAGTAAGTCACAAAACTAAAATTTTAATTGAACTCTGATTCCAAAGCTAGGTAATTTAATTATTCTTCCATAGCTAAGAACTGAGGTCAGATCATCACAAACTGATCAAGGGGCTGTCAATTGTCAATTCATCATGAGCTGGAGCCAGCATGTATCAGTTTTAGAAAGCCAACTGTTGAATTTTCTGAAGTTTTATGATAGTCATAATTAAAAGTTAAATTATAAAAATATATAATTAAATAAATTACATTAACAACAAAGGTAAGAAATATTCAAAGCTATTTACATGGCAAATGGATTGACACAATTTCAAAAAGAACTTCTGTGACAGGCCAAGTGACGCTCCCAGGAGACATGAGGCTCATCTGGAAACACTGGGAATGACAATTTTAAAAGCCCCCGGTTTCAGTTATCTGTTGCTGCATAACAACCTGCCTCAAAACTTAGTGGTTCAAACAATAACCATTTTATTATAGCTCAGATTTTTTGGAGTCAAGAATTCCAGCAGGGCAAGGCTGGACTATTTGTCTGCTCTGCACGCTATCAACTGAGGTAGCAGATGGGCTGGTGTGCGCTGGCCAAGATGGCTTCACTCACACATCTGGTGCCTTTGCAGATACGGCTGGAAGGCTGAGAGCTCAGCTGGGACCACTGAATGGATCACTAACACATCCTCTCCACGGCTGTCTCCAGGTAATTGGAGCTGTATCAAATTTGAGGATCCCAGAAAAAGTAGTCTAAGAGACTAGAAGTAGATGGTCTTAAGCCCCTGGGCCACAAAACTAATAGAGCATCATTTCTGTCATATTGTAGCCACAGAGCCTGCCCATATTTAAGGGGAGAGCACACGAACCCCGCCATTTGATGGAGAAGGGTCAAATCATTGTTGCTACCTTAATCTATCACCAACTGAATTGTTACTAAATTTTATTTATCTACATCATGTTTATACTTTTCAAGTTATTATGTAGAGATAAAGGCAAAAATATTTATAGACAAAGTATATATTACTTTAGTTTAGGCTATAAGGATAAGTAGACTAGAATATAAGTCAAATAAGATTGGTCACAAGGTGATATTTTTAAAGCTGGATGAGGATTAACTGTGCTTCACTACTCACTTATAGGGGTTTGAACTTCACTATATTAAAAAAATTAAAATAAAAGAAACTTCCAATAGGAACCAAGCAAAAAGCATTACCCTAATTGCATACTCCAAATACAGGGGAAGATGCAGGCAGAGTGCACAAACTCAGCTCTTTGAAACTGGTCTGATCAGGTTCCCTTTGGAGAAATAGCTGATTCTAAGATTGGGGCAAGAAATATACAAAATGAGCCTGGGGCATCTATTAGTGCCAGAAAAGAAAAAAGTGCTAAAAAAATTAAATTAAAATTAAAAAGGAAAACAGAGTTGGATATGGTGGGACACACCTATAGTCCCAGTAGCTACTCAGAGGCTGAGGCAGAAGGTCTGAAGCCAAGACTTGCAGGCTACAGTGTGTTAAGATCATGCCAGTGAATCGCCACTGCACTCCAGCCTGGGCAACAGGGTGAGACCTTGTCTCTATGAAAACAAAACAAAACAAAAAAGGAAAACACAGTGATAAGGGCATGTTAAAGGGACACAGGAGCTGACTGCAGGAGTTCCCAATAGCCAAAGCTAGAACGATTTGAGCAAGAAAATAAGGAAGTAGCATTGGATTATAATCCAAAGGGAAAAATAAATATCCCTGAGTTTGTACTGATATAAATAAATAAATAGTGAATGGAGAAAACAAACAAATCTCCTATATAGAAAAATTTCAGAAAATCTATGTTAGATACTCCACGCTCAGAGAGGTGAAGTATAACTTGCAACTTATTAAATATGGGGTGTTTACAGTGACGGCCTCCCAAGGAGTATAGTAAAAGAAGGAGGAAATATGAGATTAATTTACAGTGGAGAAAATAGACAAACACCATTCAACCAGGTGATGAAGGTTAAACTCAACATTCATGTTGACAGTGAGTACCCATGATATCATGTGATGGTAATGGCATCGTACCTCTGGAATCATCATACCCAAAATCCATAATAACCCTAGTCTAATCGTAAGAAAAATATTCGTGTCCCAGGCCTGTTTATGTGACTATACCAGAGTATCACTGACTGGGTAATTACAAAGAATAGGAGTTTATTTTCTCACAGTTCTGGAGCCTAAATACCTCCCACTTTTTGCATTGAGGGTTAAGTTTCCAACACATGAATTTCTGGAGAGCACATTCAATCCATAACAACCAGAGAAATCCCAATAGGGGAAAATGCCATAAAACATCAAACCAATACTTCTCAAAACTGTCAAGGTCATCCTAAACAAGAAAAGTCTGAGAAACTATCATAGCCCAAAAGAGTCAAAGGAGACAGGATACTCTGCAAAGGATCCTGGAAAAGGAACAATCAGGTAATGTCTTAGACCATTTGAGCTGCCATAACAAAACAGACAGAAATTTCTCTCTCACAATTCTGGAGGCTGGGAAGTCCAAGATCAAGAGGCCAGCAGATTTGGTGTCTGGCGAGAGCCCATTTCTCCTAGATGGTGCCTTCTATATGTCCTCGCAGGGTGGGAGAGGTGAGCAACCTCCTTCAGGCCTCTCTGATGAAGACACTAATCCCATTCATGAGGGCTCAGGTGAACTAGTCACCTCCCAAAAGCCCCACCTCTTAACACCAACACATTGGGGATTAAACTTCAACACATGAATTTTGGAGGAACACAAACATTCAGACGATCGCAGGTAAAATCTAAGAAAATCTGAATAAATTATGGATTTGAGTTAATACCTAGGTGTCAATACCAGTTCATTAATTGTAATACACCATACTAATGTAAGATGTTAATAATAGGGGTAATAGGAGGTGAGTTATATAGGAACTCTCTGTACCAGCTTTAATAAATTTTTTTATGAATCTAAAACTATCCTAAAATTAAAGGTTTATTTAAAGTAATTATAAGCTAGTTCTGCGTGCAGCATTGATGGAAATCTGACAGGGATCTAAAATAGATAGCTCTGAAATAGCTTCTCTAGACTGTACAGAAGAGGTCTGGAAGCCTCAACAGAATCCTGCACTTCAGCTCACCCTAGACTACTGTGAAATCTAGTTTGGGGATGGAAGAAGATAGCATCCGAAGAGACACACCGCTGACTGGAGAGCATGGCTCCTTTTCACATGCAACATACTTTCTTTGGTGGATGGATTTCTGCCCTACAGCATGCGCTAGTAAAGAACAAAGACCCAGAGCTGCCTGAAAGACAGCAGAGGTGCTGGGGCTGGGCTCAGCTACAACCCAAAGAACACTCAAGAGGCATAAACAGATTCACTTTCCAAAAATGTCAAAAAGAACAAGGAGTATTGTAGAAACTTTGAGAGAATCTGGATCAATATGTTTCTTGGCATCCCGGGAAGACTGAGTTTCTCTGCAAGGATAAAGATTCATCATAAAGAGATCTTAACAATGCTACATATACTCTTTAGTATGTTTGCAATGAAATTCACTCAGCTCTGGAAACAAATGTTTTGACTTTACAGCAGTCCCCGTAATCAGAACATTTAAATATACCATTATTACCAGGTAAGTCTTTACTATCGTTCTTGTAATTATGAAAAGAAAAGTCACTGGAAAATTAGGGCATTCTCACTCCTCAGCTGTAGACATCAGAGCTGACTATCCTATCATGGTATCTGGAACAAAATAAAGCCCCCTCTAGCACTGAAATTATTTTTGCCTGCCATTGAGTGAGGGGGTTCCCTGCTATACTGGAGTCATTCATCCCATGGTTCAGGAGCAGCCAGCATTCACATTTAGTCCTAGGCTTTTATCTCGACGACCACACCTCTTGAGGGTGCCATAACCACTTTCACATTCTACTTGTGCCTGACAGTTAGGGAGTTCTCTTGATACCACTGCTCTGAAGAACATTCTTCTGCTGAAGAGGGGAGCTGAGGTTCACCCACTAATCTACCAGGACTGGGAATTACACACCAGTGAGGCTGAGTGTTTACAAACTTCTCAGATTCCCTTCACATCATACTGTGACATGGATTAAGCTCTATAACTCATCGTTAAAACCATTAAGTTCTCCTAGTTTGTGGTGATAAATCCCTCTGCGTAGAATAAACAGAAAGCCAAATTTATACCAAGCGAAAATTTTCACCAAGTGAAAATTAAGTTAAAGTTAAACTCCTCATGGAAGCAACCTTCATTATTAGTATCAGTGGAGAAGTATAGTTACAGATACTTCAAATGTACTATATATATAATTTCTACATACATAAATTTTTTTGAAATAGGCATAATTGTGTTTTACTTACATAATATTAAAACAAGTGTTTATTACTTAAGTATAAACCCAAGAAATGTTCCAGAAGCAGACCAGAAGCATCTTGGGTTGACAGAAAGGTGGCATAAAAGATTAAGCACTGTATTCATTCTTCACCAGGTGCAGAGAAGTCAGATCCTCCTTTGGGGGGAAAAGCCCACACAGGCTTCTGGCTCATCAAACATAGCCAGGCTATCGGGGAGGGATAGCTGATCATCTATAAAAAATAAGTAACTAAAAGACAATCACACTCATGAATTCCAAACATAGTTTTATCATTGAAATTCAATTTGGTGTTGTTTAATTAAGTAGCATCAGCCAGATTTATATTTTAAGTCTACAGGCTTTAACAACATTAGGGAATAGTCCAGTAACCAAAGAAATTCTCATTACAAAATGATATTTAATATGAAGGGAGGGCCCCAGCAGCTACTCAAGAATATATTGTCCCAAAAGTCACTCACCAAAGCAGACATGAAATGAAATCTAAAGAAATGGTCTTTCAAAGGCATGATGCAACAGAATAAGAATAAAATCTGGCAGACATGAATACGTAAGATTGACCATAGATAATCTTCTCCATTTACCACTTTGATGGAATCTTAATTACGTTTTATTTACTAAGGAGGGGATATATTGAGCGTAAAATATAGAGATGCATCTAAATGACATTTTTAAAGTATTTGCTTTAGAACAATGCAGAACAGGGGCATCTATCTACCATTTAATTGAATCAGTAAAATAAATTGTACTAATCCAAATGAATGACTTTTCTTAAATGTGAACTTTTACATAGAGGATAATTAATTTTTAACTGATCTTGCAGAAATGTTTGTAGTAGTTAAGAAGAAAAATCCTTTGAAAAGTCTTTAGCCTTACCAAAAAAAATTCTTGAGACAGGTAGTTTTGATAGTGGAGAATTACAACAACTACCTTACTTTTTCTCTACTTTTGAGCATTTCATTTACATAGTTAATGCTCCAAAGGCAGGCAAGGAAATATTTAAAAATAGAATTAAGGGCGGCGCCTGTGGCTCAACCAGTAGGGTGCCGGCCCCATACACTGAAGGTGGCGGGTTCAAACCCGGCCTCTGCCGAACTGCAAAACCGAAAAATAGCCGGGCGTTGAGGCGGGCGCCTGTAGTCCCAGCTACCTGGGAGGCTAAGGCAAGAGAATCGCCTAAGCCCAGGAGCTGGAGGTTGCTGTGAGCTGTGTGACACCACAGCACTCTACTGAGGGTGATAAAGTGAGACTCTGTCTCTACAAAAAAAAAATAAAATAAAAAAATAAAAATAGAATTCATTATGATTTTCTTTATTCTTTTCTTTTTTTGATACAGGATCTTGTTCTGTTACCCAGGCTATAGAACAGTGCAGTGGCACAATCAGAGCTTACAATTTCAAATTCCTGGGTTCAAGTGATCTTCCCACCTCGGCCTCCCAAAGTACTTGGATCACAAACATGAGCCATGATGTTATAATACATTAACTGACTTCAAATTATATGATAAGGCAAAAGTAACCAAATCAGCATGGTACTTGTATCAAAGTAGACATATAGACCAATGAAACAGAAGACAGAACCCAAAAATAAAGCCAAATACCTCCAACCAAGTGATCTTAGAGTACCGAAAAGCACACACTTGGGCAAGGAGCCTATATTCAGTAAATGAGACCAGGAAAATTGGAACCTCATGTAGAATTAAACTGGATCCCTATCTCCCACCATATATAAAAATTAACTCAAGATGGATTAATAACTTAAAGACCTGGACCCATAAAAATTCTAGAAGAAAACCTAGGAAAAATATCCTTGACATTGGCGTAGGTAAAGAATTTATGATTAAGCCAACTGAGAAAATGCCAGGAAGGCTATGTTAATCAGTTTGATGAAAATAGTTCAGATTGTCTATGAAACCAGCACATTGTACCCCTTGATTGCACTATTGTACACAGCTATGATTTAATAATAAAGACAATTTAAAAAATAAATAAATAAATAAATAAATAAAATAATTTATGATTAAGCCCACAAAAGCAAAAACAACAACAAAAATAAATAAAAAGGACTTAATTTAAAAGCTTCCATAGCAAAAGATATAATCAACAGAGTAAACAAACAACTTATGGAATGGGACACCACATTTGCAAACTATTTATCTGGCAAAGGCCTAATTTCCAGAATCTGTAAGGAACTCAGACAAATGAGTAAGAAAACAATAACTCCATTAAAAACTAAGCACAAAACATGAACATTTTTCAAGAAAAGAAACAAATGACCAACCAACAGGAAAAAATACTCAACCTCACTAAATATAAGGGAAATGCAAATCAAAACCACAATGAGATACTACCCTGCCCTGTCACAATGGCTATTATTAAAAAGTCAAAAAAAAAAAAAAAAATAGATGCTGATGCAGATGTGGTGAAAAGAGAATACTTATACACATTTAATGGGAAAGTAAATTAATACATCCTCTATGGAAAGCAGTATGGAGGTTTCTCAAAGAACTTAAAATAGATCTACCATTCAATCCAGTAATCCACTACTGGGGATATACCCAGAGGAAAAGAAAACATTTTATTAAAAAAAGTAATAACCTGCACCCAAATGTTAATCTCAGCACAATTCACAATTGCAAAGAAATGGAACCAACCCAAGTGCCCACCAACTGATAACCAGATAAAGAAAATGTGGTATATGTATAGATACATCACATGGTACTACTCAGCCATCAAAAAGGAATCAAATCATGTTTTTTTGTAGCAACTTAGATAAACCTGGAGGCTATTACCCATTATCCTAACTGAAGTAACCCAGGAACAAAGAACCAAAAATACCACATGTTCTAGCTAGCTATTAAGTGGGAGCTAAGTAATGGGTATGCACAGTTGGTTCACAATCGGTTGTACAGAGTGACTTAATAGACATTGGAAACTGGAAGAGGAGGGTGGGGGGTGGTTAGGTCAAAGGTGGCTTGTTTGAGCTCAGGCGTTCAGGACCAGCCTGAGCAACAGCAAGACACTGTCTCTAAAGCTAACCAATAGTCTCAGCTACTTAGGAGACTGAGACAAAAGAATAGCTTGAGCCCAAGAGTTTGAGGTTGCTGTGAGCTGTGATAACATAGCCCTCTACTGTGAGCAACTAAGTGAGACTCTGCCTCAAAAAATAACAAAAAAAAAAACCCACATTACCTATTGGATACAAGGTATATTTTGCAAGTGACAGATATGTTAAAAGCCCAGACTTCCCCATTATGCAATTCAGCCATTTTACAACAACAACAAAAAAGTGTGCCCTATAAATCTAAATAGAAACCATAGACTTTGTATGAATATTTCCGGATTTTTAAAATATTCATGCCATTATCCAAACCCCTAAAAACTGTCCCAGATTACTTTAAAACTAACAAAATACCCCTTTAATTTGTCCCTGTAATATAACATTGTAAGTTACCTAATATTTTCCAATTGTACTTAAAGTACTTTTTAATTTTACTTTTTTTGTTGCTTTGTCATCCAGACTGGAGTGCGGTGGCATGATCACAACTCACAATAGCCTCAAACTCTTAGGTTTAATCCATCCTCCTGCCTTAGCCTCCTGAGTAGCTGGGACTATAGGAGTATACCACCATGCCCAGCTAATGTTTCGATTGACTATTTTAAGTAATTCAGGTAACCGTTGGCTTCCATCTTTGCAAGTGCTATGAAAAATTGCATTTGGAATAAATTTAATGTTATTTTCAGTGTAAAATTTACCTACTCTGTTCATTTCATATACTTGCAATATTTTATAACTGTTCTATTGGAACTGGAACATCAAAAAAAAGTGAAATGATAGCTTCATTTTCAAAAAGTGAGAACTTTAACCAGGGGGGCTTGTCTTATCATTAGGTGCTAAGACTATTCTGTTCTGTAACATACCGAATTATTCTTGAAATCCTTTGATCCATAGGAGGTAAAATATAAAACTCCTTAATGCTAGTGGCTGGACATGATATTGCTAGGGACGCAGAAAACAAGATAGGATGAAGAGGAGGGGGAAGGAACACAAAAATGGTTGGGGTGGGAAAGGAAAGTGGAGCCCAGAACAAACCTTTCCTGCTTCCTATTTCTATATAGCTCCAGGACTGTCTTAAAACTAATGTTCAGCCAATAATGCCAAGAAATATGAGTTCTTACTTTGCCATCTCCACTTCAGATACTTAAATCATTTAATTCTTCCCTATTTGACAACACATTATTCCACATTTTCCCATCACAGAACCCTATACCACATGAGTGTCAGATCTGCCTATGAAATGTTGAACAAAAATGTAAATAAACCAGACCACATTTGGAAAAGACTTCTCCCAGAACCTAAGTAGCCTTCAACCCACGACATGTACTGCCCTTGTAGAAAGCAGTGGTATCACGTGGTCAAACTGACAGTAAATAATCTGAGAATCATGCCAAAGACCCAAATCGTGGAAATTATGCATTTTTATTTTTATACTTTAATCAAAAATTACCAACCATTTTCAATTAAAAAAAAATGCATCAGGGGTTGTTAACACACTTGCCAAGTTTCAGTTGAGGGCAATTTGGAATGGTTAGGCTATAAAACGATCAAATAGCAACTTGGTAAATGGAAACACTGCCAGATTTTAAGCTCATAAAATTCTCCCATAGATCAAGACAACTGAAGAAATGCTCACAAGAGGGCCCCAGCAGGTAGACCGTGGTACGTTCTTCCACGCGTGCTCCATCTCACAAACACGCTAGCTGGGAGATGTCCTAAAGCACTCACAGGCTGAAGTCAGCCAGCTGCGGGCAGGAAGGGAAGGGTCAGACAATGGCTTCAGGAAGCCTGGGCACCCAAGGTTCTAGAAAGTGGTAAGAAGCCACTGGGGAAAAGAAAAGGCCACTAGCTCCAGCTCAGATGACCTGGGTTTCATGCATGGTTGACAACTAGCGCTCTGGGAATCCTTGGGCAAAACATTACTTGTATTTTCCTACTGACCCACCAAGCTATTTATTTCTCCTTTGAAAGCTATGCGTTCCCAGGCTAATGAAGTGCTTTTTGTTTTCGGTTTTGTTTTTATGTGCTACTGTCATGCACTGAGGTTACAGCAAAACTGCATGTGTTAAAATTCCTTGCCAGACTGCACACATCCGTTTTTAAAACTCTGATTCAGTTGTCTAACCTTTCCTGAGAAGTTTTCATGAATAAAACCCATGAAGCTTACATTGTAAAATTTCATTTAATAAGTGTTTCCTAACAATCCTATCTTCTTGAATTGCTTTCGTGAAAGGTCACTAATAAACCATCAACCTTTTTAAAACTGTGGAGTGATTAGAATTGCATTTTGAATATAATCCAAACATGATTCTTGAGAAACACCTTCATTTCTTCTGAGCCCTTAGCACTAAATTTCACATGTAATTTGTTAGTTTAGAACCCAGAGAGACTATATTTAAACAGTTCTATGACAATTTATAAAGGCGCTTAATTAAGTAAGTAGGATATTTTTTCGTAGGGAAAATCCTCAGCCTATATCTAGATCTTGTTATAAACCCTGGTATTTTAACAATTTTTTTCAAGGTGTTTGAAGTATGCTTAATAGTTACTCAATTACTATAAAATCCAATTTTTATTCTTCTAATCTCTATAATCAAATCTTTACTTTCATGACGTACTATTAAGCCTCTATTTTAGGATTATAAAACCAGATATTCATCTTCTGTGACTTGTTACCATCAGGTTGAAAATGGCAGGAATTTTGCACATACTTACAATGGAAATGCTTGTTGGGCACATGGTCAGAACGAAACGTGTACCACGGTGTCTTAGTCCATTTACTGTTGCTATATCACAGTGCCACAGACTGGGTAATATATAATAAAAAATAAATTTATTTCTTATAATTCAAGAGGCCGGAAGTCAAAGACACAGGGGCCGCATCTGAAGAGGGCCTTCTTACTTTGTCATAATATGGCAGGGCATCATTTAGCAAGAGGACAAGAGTGTGTCAGGTCTCTCTTCCATTGCTCATAAAGCCACAAGTCCCATCATGGGAGCCCTATCCTGATGATCTTATCTAGTCCTAATTACCTCCCAAAGGTCCTACCTGCAAATGCAATCAATGTATTAATTTGGGGATAACGCATAAAATGGAGAGGGCACATTTAAACCATAGCACAAGATTTCTATAACACTATTGGGAAAGCACTCATGGAGAGCTAAATGCATGACATACAACTTGATTAATACAGAGGGAAAATATACATCAGTAAGCTTACAGATACACTAAGCAATAAATACATGGTACACATTATCTAAGAATCAGGGGGCAATCTGATTATCTCTAACATCATTAGTAAGATCTGAGTATTACGATGAGAGTAAGAGCCACAACACAAAGAGAAGCCTAAAGAAATAAAATAAAGATTTGGAGGATAAAAGTAATAACGAGTTGCACAATGTAATTACAATGAACACCAATGAACTGTACACTTAAAATAAGTGGAATGGCAAATTTCATATTATGTATGTTTTACCACAATAAAAGTAATACTAATAATAATAATAACAGCAAATAGATGTGTGGCTTCATGTGCCAAGTGCTTTATGTGCATTATCCTTCAGCCTTCAAAGCAACTCTTTGAGGAAGTATTAGAATTATCCTCTTTTGAAGGAGTTTGAAATCCAAGGACCACAAAGATAAAGTAACTCCTCCAAGAGCTAATAAAGCATTTATCCAAGAAGGTTCTTAAGGAACTAATGAGTAATAAGGACCAGATTAAACCTAAACATTCTGATTTGGGATTCTGTAATTTTTAACCACATACAACAACTTCCACAGATGCTAATGAAAGTATTTATAATTACAGGGAAAAGGTGCCCCTGCTGAAAAGTATTTTAGGCTTGTATAAAAGTAATTGTGGTTTTGGACCATAAATCTTAAATCATTATAACTAGTCTTGAACACATCTTTATTAAAAAATAGCAACCATTATAATCAGCACATTGTTACAAGCAAGAAATATTTTTATTTATTCCTGTAGCTTAAAAATGTGTGCTTCAGGACTCAACAAACTCCTGGAAAGAATTTTCTGTATCCTGTTGGTTGTGGAAGTATTTAACCTGCAAAAAATTGTTGAGATGCTTGAGGAAGTGGTAGTCAGTTGGCGAGAGTTCAGGTAATATGGTGGCTGAGGCAAAATGTCATAGTCATAATGACTATGTCAATGTTATATTTTGCAGCATAGTTTGCATGACTTGCAGTCGGACAACTAGTGCAGAAGAATTGGACACTTTCTGTTGACCAGTGCTGGGTGCAGGCTGAGTTCCTGATGCTTCTCATGCATTTTCTGAGCACACTTCTCAGATGGAATGGTTTAGCTGGAAATCAAAAAGCTGTAGTGTATCAGATCAGTAGCAGCAACCTACCAGTGACCATGACCTTTTTGGGGTGCAAGTTTGGCCTTTGGAAGTGCTTTGGAGGGTCCTCTTGGTCCAACCCCTGAGCTGGTAAGCTGGCTGTTGGTGGTGGTTGTTTGAAATTCACAATTTGTTGCATGTCACCCTTTCGATGAGAAATGGTGCATTGTTGTTGCATAGACTAAGAGAAGACAAGATTTTAAAACAATGGCTGTTCTGATTTTCGGTCAGCTCACGAGGTACCCACTTATCGAGCTTTATCACTTTTCTGATTTGCTTCAACACTGAACCACCAAAGAATGATCTATGTTGAGTTCTTCAGCAACTTCTTGTGTGGTTGCCAGAGGATCCAGGATAGCTTCCAAGATTGCTCTCAATCGGTCGTCGTTAACTTCCAAAGGCCATTCACCATGCTCCTTATCTTCAAGGCTCTCTTCTCCTTTGCCAAACTTCTTTTTTTTTTTTTAATTTTTAATTTATTTTTTTATTTTTTTATTGAATCATAGCTGTGTACATTAGTTCAATCATAGGGTACAGTGTGCGGGCCTCACATACAATCTGAAATATTTTCATCCGCCTGTTCAACATAACGTTCATGAGATTTTCCTGTTTACTGTGTGAAAACATTTGTGTTCTGCATTTATGAGGTTTGAACCACCACTCCACTGTTCGTTTGTTAGCAGTTCCTGAGCCAGATGCGTTGTTGATGTTGTGAGTTGTCTCTGTCTTTATGACCCATTTTTGAACTCGAATAAGAAAGTCGGTAGAATTTGCTTTTTGTCTGACATCATTTCCATAGTCAAAAATAAATATAAAATAAACAGCAAGAAATAAGTCATTAGCAAAAAAAAGTGAGAAATGTGCATTAAAATGTCTAACATAACCACATTAATTTAAGAATATATTCCAGTATCAAATGGCAAACTTCAACAATAAAAAACCACAATTACTTTTGCACTGAACTATTTCGAAGTCGTAGCCAAGAGAAAAAGACATGTGAGAACATCAATAATGGAGTGGATCAGTATATGATTATTTATTTATTCATGTAGGCAATAAATAATTGGATATCTACTAGATTCCAATTCCAGACACAGGATAATATGTGAAAAAGATAGACAAGGACCTTTGCATTTATGAAGCCTCATTTCTAGTAGAGCAGAGAGGTAACAAAAAAGTAAACAAATCAATAAGGAAGGTAATTCTGACTCTCAGGATATGCTATGAAGCAATAAAACATTGATGATGAGAAAGTGAATTTCAGAGCGGTGGAGCTGCTTTGGCCTAAGGCAGGCTTCCAAACTTGATGCTGCTGCCCTTTGGGGCCAGGTGAGTCTCTACGTGTGGGGGTGGGGTGGGGGGACTTGGCCTGTGCACTGTAGGATGTTCCACCCATTAGGTACACTAGCAAAACCTTTCCTTCCCAATTGTGACAAAAAGAACTGGCTCCTGACATTGCTCAATATTCTTCAGGGGACAATGCCACCCCTGGCTGAGAACCAATGGGTTAAAGGACCATGGAAATCTTCTCTGAAGAGTTGACATCTGATGTGAAGCCAAATGACATGAAAGGATGAGCTATGGCAAATATCTGAGAAAGACGCAAAGGGATGGTAAGGGAAAACGCCTACAGCAGGAAAAGGCTTTGTGTATGAGAGATCAGAAAGAAGGCACGGGGCTGAAGCCTATGAAATGTGGTGACAGAGGGCACCAGATAAGTTGGCAACTTCCGATCATGGGGGTCCTATCTATGTAGGTCTGCAGTTCCCAACCACTGGGCTAAGGACCAGTACCGGGTCTGTGGCCCCTTAGGAACCAAGCAGCACAGCATCACTGCCTCAGCACCGCCTCTTGTTGCATCTCCACCCCACCCCGCCCTATCCGTGGAAAAACTGTCTTCCTGAAACTGGTCCATGGTGTCAACAAGTTTAGGGACCGCCGCTATAGGCAATTGAGTCATGTTAGGCGTTTTAGTTTATCAGAAAGAAATGGGGGGCAAGGATTACTTTTTAAATTCTAAATAGATCATTAAAAAGAAGTCTTTTTCTGTTCTTTCACAATAAGTTACAATTTATCATAATTAATATTTATCTTGGAGGAAACTACTGACTTCTTTATGTTCCATATAGTCAGTCACTTTCCAAATACTGAGTGACCCGGATAACGCAGATACTATTTTAGGCATTTGGAGCTCATCATTGAACAAAAGAAAGATCCTACCCTATTATAATTGAAGGAGACAGATAAACAATAGATACAACGAAAACTAGGCATACGGCATAGCAGAAGATGACTACTACATACCAACAATAATAAAGCAGGATAAAGGGTTTGAAATGATGATGGGGACATATAGCACAACATGCACCGCAAGTCTGGAAAAATAAAAGTATAACAAATATTTTGTATGACAAATGATAACAAAACAGTGGGTGCGGTATGACAAATACATACTCCTTACAAATAACCTTCATTAAATGACAATTCAACTGTTAAGATGGAAAAAAGTTAAAATTCTGTCAAGACAAGTCTGAGATAAATGTATTCATTTCCTACGGTGCTATAAGAAATTCTCACGGACACGGTGGCTTAAAACAACAGAAATGTATCCTCTCACCGCTCTGGACGCCTGAAGTCTGAATTCCTTTCACCAACTGACACAGAGGTGTCAGGATGGCCACACTCCCTCTGGAGGCTCTGGAGGGGAGTCTGCCCCTTGGCTGCGTCCCTTGAACTTCTGCCTCAGCCCCTGCCTCGCCTTCTTCTCTGTGTGTCTCCTGCCCCTCTGCCCGTCTCATAAGGGCATTTGCGACTACATTTAGGGCTCCCTAAGAAAATCTAGGATAATCTCATCATCACAAAATTCTTAACTAATAACACCTGCAAACACTCTTTTTCCAAAAAGGTAACATTGACAGGTTGTAGGAACCAAGACATAACAAAACCATTTTTGGATGATCATTTTTCTTTTTTTTTTTTTTTTTTTGCCTACCACAAAGAACAATGTTCTCTTCCCTATATAGAGGGAAATGGGGAACTAAATTCAAGCATTAGTAATTGGTGGGTCCACACCCATGGTGCATCTTAGAAGGGTACAGGTGAAACTTACTAAATGTAGAATATAAATGTCTTAACACAGTAAGTAAGAAAATGCCATGAAGACTATGTTAACCAGTTCAATGAAAATATTTCAAATTGTATATAAAACCAGCACATTGTACCCCATGATTGCATTAATGTACATAGCTATGATTTAATTTTAAAAAATGCCAAATACAAATAAAATCATAGTCAAATAAAAAAATAAATAAATTCAAGCATTTGGGGGAAAACCCCGTTCTCATATAAGTATTTCAGTTCATCACCAAACAAGCAGCAGTGTGCTGATCTGAATTTCAGGTATTTCTTATCCCATTAAAATGAATGGAAAGTATTAAATAAAAGTAAGTGACAATATAGCAGAACCTCCCTGACCTTAATAGGTTTAATTGTCATTGATTTGAAAAGAAACTGCTGTAGGTTCCAGGTGTGGATTTTATTTTTTTTAATTTAAAGGAAAATATGACAACAAAATTGTTTTATTACTATCAAAAATTCTATGCATTTCAGTGGTCATATATGGGGTATCAATTTCAACTTCTCAATACAAATCAATACTAAAAGACCAGTCTTAGGAAACTCCATTTTTTTATACCAGTACTGTGTGTTTACTAAGAAAGCCTGCTCCTTCTCCCCGCTCACACACCAAAATTCATACGACGTGCTTCTCTTAGGATTGAGAAAGTCTCATAAGAACATCCCTCCCACCCTATCATCAGATAATATATAGAATTAGAACTCTTCTTGAGCCTGTCAGAGAGCTAAAGTCACAGAGTCACAAAACAAACCAAGTGAACCAAATTCCACAGAGTGATAAGCCGCTCTGAAGAGAAAGAGGATACATAAACTGGTCCCTCTTTGGAAGAATAAGAATCTGCCAATGTAAAAGAAAGTGAGAAGAAAACTGCCAAAATTGTACAAATTCTCAAAGGTCAAGTGTGTGCTAGAAGGACAATTTTGACTACTTGGGAGATCCAGACCCAAGAGGAGTCCACGTTCACTCTTCGGCTTTTTTTCTTTGAGCCTCCACCAGTCACTTACGAGAAAAGTTACAACATCACAAGAGATAGGAGGCAGTCCCCTCTTCCCTCTTGGGAAACCACAGGAATGAAACCCTGCCTGCATCTCAGATCCTTCTCACATATAAAACAAAAGCCTGAGCCTCTGGGAGAGAAGCAGGAAAGTGTCCCACCCTGGTGAAGATCCACTGCTTCTGGGGAGGGTAGAAGCAAAAGCCACCCACTGTTGGCAGAGGACAGGAAACTACACCTCCACTCCCATGCAAAGCCACAAGCTAATGAGAAAGAAATAGCAGGAAAATTCATGTGCCCCTGGGGGAGGGAAGCGCAGAAAACACATTCAAGTACGCTAATTAATAAAAGGTGGAGACTTTCTCCTACCAAAGGAAAAGCTGGGCTCTCTCCCATCCACAACCTCTGACAGGTGCAAAGGATGGCGATCATGTAAGGGAGAGGCGGGATTGGTGACAGAGCCCTCATCACGGAAGACCAAGAACATAAGGCCTAACTAACTAAGGCTGAAGCTGAAACAGAGCAAAGGAAACCCCCCTATCTCCACACACCCGCCATAAACCTTGGATGCAGCAATAAGCGACTGAAAGAAGAGAAAGAGCATAGAGCTCATCTGTCTCTGCAGAGATATTCAGTGTCTGCTGACAGTTGGCAGTGGAACGAGAACTGAGAAAAACCTTCCTGCACTTCAGATCCCATAGTAAGCACAAGGTCACAGCGCAGACCTAGAGGAGTCTGCAGCCTGAGATGTACCAAGGGCAACTTTAGCAACAACAAAAATTAAATCCAACTCAGCTGCTGGCTAGATTGATTCAACCTTCTTACACTACCAACCTCAAAAGAGGAGAGATGACCGCCTCCAGAAGCAAATTCTATTTACCTCAGTCTCTACTATTCTTTAAAGGGGAAAAAAGCCTCACAATTGACAGGGAGTTACAGGACAAAAAAATAGTTAAATGTTAGCAGAAGGAAAGCAATAAAGATCAGAACATAAATAAATAAAATAGAGACTTGAGAAACAATACAAAAAGTCAATGAAACTAAGGGTTGGGTTTCTTTTGAAAAGATACACAAAATCAACAAAGATGTCACTAGTCTAACCAAGAGAAAAAGAAATAAAATTCACATAAATATAAGTAGAAATAAGAGATATTACAAAGAAACTCAAAGTACCAAAGAGACTATTATGAACAATTATGTGCCAAAATTTACATATCTAGAAAAAAAGAATAAGTATCTAGACACATGCAATAAACCAAGACCAAATCATGAATAAGAAGAAAAGACAAACAGAACAATGACTAGAGAGATCAAAACGATAATGAAATGTCTCTCATTAAAAAAAAAAAAATCTCAGGGCCTGATGGTTTCACTATTGAATTCGGCCAAACTTTAAAGGAGAACGAATACTAATTCTCCACAAACTATTCCAAAAAATTGAACAGGACAAAATACTTTTAAACTCTTTTTATGAGGCCTAATTACCCTAATGCTAAAGCATAACAAAAACATCACAAGAAAAGGCAACAATAGGCCCATATCCTAGATAAACATAAATGCCAACTTTTTCAATACCATATAAGCAAACTGAATTCATCAACATAATAATAGGATTGTTCACCATGATCAAGTGGAATTCATCCTTGGGATGTAAACATGGTTTGATAGATACAAGTCAATAAATGTGATACACCATGGTGTATATGAAAAGTGAATATGATCATCTCACTAGATGCAGAAAAACGTTTGACAAAATTCAATATCCTTTCATGATAAAAATTCTCAGGAAATTAGTGATAGAAGGATGTGCCTCAACACAATAAAGGTCATATTTGCCAGTTGAGTATGATGTTAGCTGTGGGTCACAACAAACCCAGAGAGAGAGAGAGAGAGAGATTTTTAAAGTTTTTTGTTTAAGATCCAGAACAAGAGAGGATGCCCACTCTTGCCACTTCTGTTCAATACAGTAGTGAAGTTCCTAGCCAGCGCAATTAGGCGGGATAAATAAATAAAAGAAATCCAGATAAAAAAGGGAGAAGTTAAATTGCCTGTTTTCAGATAACACAATCTTATATTTTAAAAACCCTAAAGATTCCACAAGAAAACTATTACAGCTGATAAACAAATTCAGTAAAGTTGTAGGATACAAAAACGAGATGTAAAAATTAATAGCATTTCTCCACACTAGCAACAAACTTTCCAAAGGAAAAAGAAAGAAATCAACAGAACAATTTCATTTACAGTAGCTACCCAAAAAAAAAGAAAAGAATGGTTAGCAATTTAAACACAGAGGTAAAAAACCTGTACACTGAAAACTATAAAACATTAATGAGGCTCAGCGCCTGGGGCTCAGCGGGCTAAGGCGCCAGCCACATACACCTGAGCTGGCGGGTTCGAATCCAGCCCAGGCCAGCCAAACAACAATGACAGCTGCAACCAAAAAATGGCCAGGCATTGTGGTGGGCGCCTGCAGTCCCAGCTACTTGGGAGGCAGAGGCAAGAGACTCGCTTGAGCCCAGGAATTGGAGGTTGCTGTGAGCTGTGATGCCACAGCACTCTATCCAGGGTAAGAGCTTAAGGCTCTGTCTCAAAAAAAAAAAAAACACTAATGAAAGAAATTGAATAAGAAACAAATAAGTAGAAAGATATCTCATGTTCATGGATTGTTAAAATATTCAATATTGTTCAAAATTGTTAAAATGTCCACACTATCCAAAGTGACCTGTAGATTCAATGCAATCCATATCAAAATTTATAGTCATAGAGGGAAAGTCTAAACTTATATGTAACCACAAAAAAACTTTAATAGCCAAATCATGATCAAAAAGAACAAAGCTGAAGGCATAACAGCTGTTTTAGTGATTAAGACAGAATGGTACCAACATAAAAATAGCCATGTTGACCAATAAAACAAGTTAGACAATCCAGAAAAAGTTAGACCCATATGTCTATGGTCATAGACAAAAATGTCAAAAAATACAACAAAAATAGGGTTTAATTTGTATAAGTAGATTCCAAGAAAGAATAAAAAACAGGGCAGAAAAAGTATTTTAGAAAATACAATTTCCTTTTTTTTTTTTATTCTGGATAGATGCCCAGTAATGGGATTGCAGGATCAAATGGGAGGTCTAGGTTGAGTTCTCTGAACTTTCTCCGTACTTCCTTCCAAAAAGGCTGTATTAGTTTGCAGTCCCACCAGCAGTGTAGAAGTTCTCCCCAATCCGCTCCAGCATCTACAATTTTGAGATTTTGTGATATAGGCCATTCTCACTGGAGTTAGATGGAATCCCATTACCTGGCATCTATCCAGGACAGAGTCTCACTTTTTTGCCCTCAGTAGAGTGCCATGGCGTCACACAGCTCACAACAACCTCCAATTCCTGGGCTTAGGTGACTCTCTTGCCTCAGCCTCCCAAGTAGCTGGGACTATAGGCATCCGTCACGATGCTTGGCTATTTTTCTGTTTTGCAGTTCAGCCGAGGCTGGGTTTGACCCTGCCACCTTCGGTATGTGGGGCCGGCACCCTACTTGATGAGCCATAGGTGCCGCCCCCTAAAAAAACAAAAAAACAAACAAACAAAAAAAACTTTTATTATAAAGACACTTGTACTAGGCTGTTTATCATGGCCCAACTTACAATTGCTAAAATGTGGAAACAGCCTAAATGTCCTTCAACCCAGGAGTGGATTGGTAAGCTATGGTATATGTATACCATGGAATATTACTCAGCCATCAAAAATAATGGAGACTTTGCTGCGTTTGTAGTAACTTGGATGGAGGTGGAACACATTATTCTTAGTGAAACATCACAGGAATGGAGAAGCAGGAATCCTATGTATTCAACTTTGATTTGAGGACAATTAGTGACAATTAATGACACAGTGGGGCATGGGGGAAGGAGAGAGCAGACAGAGAAGGAGGGAGGGGGCGAGGGAAAGAAAACCAGAAAAAAAAGGAAAGAAAATTCTCACATAAATTGGATTCAATTTTGACCAAAGTACATTACTTAAATATTAATTTCTAATTCAACTTGTTAATATGTTGTTAAGGATATTGCATCCTCACTTATAAGTGAAATATGTTTGTAATTTCCCTTTAGAACAATATATTTTTTCCAATTTCAATATCAGGTATATCCAGATCAAGTAGAATGATTTTGAAATATTTCTTCTTCTTCTATTGTCTATAAGATTTGGGATGATCTGTTTTTTGAAACTCTCCTTATTTTTATTTATATAATATTAGTTGTCTAGAGGGACTTTACCCAACAAATGCAACCAGTGTAACATGGTTTCTTGTACCCTCAATGAATCCCCAACAATAAAAAGAAAAAAAAAAATTAGTTGTCTATTTTTTGAGACTTTGGAAAAAAAAATAAGAAGTTAACTGATGACTCCATACTGAGCCTCAGAGTCAAAGCACTCTATAATCTCTTATTTGACAATGTGAACGTTACTTTCTTGGCATTATTATTACTAATATTGCTTAATATTTTGATGCAGTAATCATCTGTTTTCTTTTCTGAATGTATTTATCTTCATTCATTCTTTACGTGGTTTTTGTTTCTAGTCCTTATCTTAAACATTTCTTATTGTTATTAAATTTTAAGTCTTTTAAATTCTGTGAAGGCAAAAAGTGGAAACCTAATTCACACATATATGTAAAAATTAAAAAAAATTAAAAAATAAAAAAAGAAATTAAGACATTAAAAAAAAAAAGTAAATACAATTTCCAAAACTGACCAAAAAAAAAAGCAATTCACTCAGAGAACCTTAAGCAGGATAATAAAGTTAACAAATAAAATTAAAAAAAAATCAGAGTTAACTTGTGAAATGCAATCAAAAATATAGAGAGAATCTTGAAAGCAGACAGAAGAAAAGCTCAACTTTACATACAGAAAAACGAGTAAAAGTTACAGCAGACTTTCTGTCAGAAAATACATGCACAAGGCAGAAAGCAAGGAAGCAACACTTTTCAGTACTGAAAAAATGAAAACCTGTAAATCCAGAATTTTATATATTTGGTGAGCCTATCCTTTTAAAATAAAGTTTTTTTCCGACAAACAAAGCAAGTAGTATCCATTGCCAAAGTGCCTGCACCACAAAAAATATAAAATAGAGTTTTTCAAGCAGAAAAAAATGCAATCAAACAAGATGAAAATCTCTACCTATACAAAGAAATAAACCAACACTGCTGGTGGGACTGCAAACTAATAAAACCTTTTTGGAAGGAAGTATGGAAAAAGCTCAAAGAACTCAACCTAGACCTCCCATTTGATCCTACAATCCCATTGCTGGGCATCTATCCAGAAGAAAAAAAAAAAATTTTATTATAAAGACATTTGTACGAGGCTGTTTGTCGCTGCCCAATTTACAATTGCTAAAGTGTGGAAACAGCCTAAATGTCCTTCAACCCAGGAGTGGATTGGTAGGCTGTGGTATATGTATACGATGGAACATTACTCAGCTGTCAAAAAAATGGAGACTTTTCTGTGTTTGTAGTAACTTGGATGGAGGTGGAACATATTATCCTTAGTGAAACATCACAGGAATGGAGAAGCAAGAATCCTATGTATTCAACTTTGATTTGAGGACAATTAATGACAATGAATCACACAGTTGGGGCATGGGGGAAGGAGAAAGCAGACAGAGAAGGAGGGAGGGGGTGAGGGAAAGAAAACCAAAAAAAAAAAAAAGAAAAGAAAAGAAATAGTGTCTAACTTTCATATAAATTGGATTCAATTCTGACTAAAGTATATTACTTAAATATTAATTTTGTAATTCAACTTGTCAATATGTTGTTTAGGATATTGCATCCTCATCTATAAGTGAAACATGTTTGTAATTTC
>CAUYRH010010615.1:0-31291 GCA_963574655.1 Perodicticus potto
CCCAGGCTGGATTCGAACCCGCCAGCTCAGGTGTACGTGGCTAGCGTCTTAGCCGCTTGAGCCACAGGCGCCGAGCCAAATATTCTTAATAATTTCAAAATTTTTGCTGACTTCTTGTCAGATCGGATTAGTTTATAATTGTTTACATCTGATAATCTGAGTAAGAGCATTTACTCAGGAGTAAAAGTGATGGCTTGTGTTTGGATTTTAAAAATTATTTTCTTATCATGTTTTCTTTGTAAGAATTTTTTTTTTTTTTGGGGGGGGTGCAGACTCTTACTCTGTCGCCCTCGGTAGAGTGCAGTGGCATCATAGCTCACAGCATCCTCAAACTCTAGGGCTCAAGTGATTCTCTTGCTTCAGCCTCCCAAGTAGCTGGACTACAGGTGCCTGCCACAACACACAGCTAATTTTAGAGACGAGATCTCACTTTAGCTCAGGCTGGTCCTGAACTCGGGCGCTCAGGTAATCCACCTGCCTTGGGCTCCCAGAGTGCTGGGATTACAGGAATGAGCCACTTCTCCGGCCTTTTGTAGGAATCTTTTAAAACTACCTGCCTATTCTATGAAGATGTTTAGCTAAAACTAGTTAATAAAATCAACAAATCAATTAATTGGGTACACATTAACTGAAATATGTCATAAGTACCACTGTCAAACTGCATCACTGTTTTTGAGGTCTTCATCATCCCTTAGCATGCATCATGTCCCCTATGTGACAGGTGACCAAATGACTTACCAAGAGAGAGTTTCTGTCTCAATGTGTATGTTAAATATCAGTAAAACCCATTTTTTTTTACGTTACAAATACATATAAATTATAGTTCTAGTATTTGCCTACTGACCTAAGGAATCATTTTTAAAGACCCCTAGACTACAGAATTGCCTCAAGTAACAAGGTCAGACGTTTTCTAGTTGGGTTTCTAATTCTTAATCCAGAGTCTTCCCCCAGATGCTGTTCCCAGGAAGAAATATATGCATACTTGGCTGTGCATGTCCTCTGGATCTTTTTGCTCACTTTTTACGTGGTGAGTGAGCCTACTCTGAGTCTGGAGCATGGTACAGGAGCTGGGGGCTTAGGGTGCTCGTCTTGGTTTTAATGTCTTAGGACCTATAAGAATCTGTTCTCTTATTTTCCTGGTGGCCACCATAAGAAGAGACAGAATCTCAAAGGCACTTATTGATGGAAGAGGATTTCAAGGGGAACTTTGTGAGAGCCTCTTGTTTCACTGACCAAGGCAATGTGGGACTAGGTGCCACAGTGCTCCCCAGACCATGGACCTGGGACATAGTGGGACCTAGCCAGGGGTCAGGTTTCCTCAAAGGCTCAGCTTACCTCTATTCCATTTCCTGTCTGGGTCAGGGCCAGGGACCTGGATGTCTCCTTCCCAGGTATGGTCACTGTTGCAGAGTCTCTAGGAAGCCAAGAGGCTAGGGGGCAAAAGAGAGGTGGGAGGAAGACAGCTCTCCAGCCCACGGGCCTGCTGATCCGCCTGCGGGGGCCATGTCCTGGCCCAGAAAAGCACTGCCTCTGTATGAGGCTGTAGGCCCAAATGGATGTGGGGGTAAGGGGCCCCCATCTCTTTCAACAGGTATCCGCAGACTATGCTCAGAAAATAAGAGAATGTGCACTCACATTCAGAAAATAAGAGAATGTTCTTCAGTGCAACCTTCAGTCTACTCAAAGGGGTGTCAGGTAGCCCCAACCCTAACTTAATGCACACTGAAAGACTAAGGGTCTTTGATCACCTGGAACTCAGCCCTTTTCCTTCCATGACCCCCAATCTTCCATGAAATTCTTTGGATTTTATACCAGGAATCTCCTAAACACCCTACCATATACACTGCTCCAAGCTTAAATCTTTTTTTTTTTTTTTTTTTTTGAGACAGAGTCTCACTATGTCACCCTCCAAAGAGTGCTGTGTTGTCACAGCTCATGGCAACCTCTAACTCTTGGGCTTAAGTGATTCTCTTGCCTCAGCCTCCCAAGTAGCTGGTACTACAAGTGCCCACCACAACGCCTGGCTATTTTTTTGTTGCAATTGATTAGCTGGCCCGGGCCGGGTTCAAACCCACCAACCTCGGTATGTGGCTGGCATCATAACCACTGTGCTATGGGCGCCGAGCCTCCAAGCCTAAATCTTGAGTCCCTCTTCCATCTCCCTCACTCTGAAGGACTTGAAAATTTATTCTTAAACACCCAGTATGAGGCCCTTAGTCATCTTTGAGGCCTCCAAGTCTCTCCCAATAAATAGCAGTAGCTAGCCTTGTATGAGCACTTACTGTATGCTAAATGCTTTGTATAGATTAACTCATTTAAGCTTCACAGCATTTCAGAGGTAGATATTATAGTTATCCACATTTCATAGATGAGGAAAACTGAGTCACTGAGAAGCTAAAGCCCTTGCCTGAAGTCACTTGGCTGGGTAATGGTAAAGCTGGCATTTGAACCCAAGAAACCCAGCTCCAGAGCTCTGCTCTCCACCACTATACTATGCACCATAATAAACTTTATATAGAAAATTGATGATTTCTCAGCTTTCATAAAGTATGACTAAAAGCATGTTAGGAAACTTTGATCTATATCACACAAGCTATACAACACAGCTGCCTCCCAGCCAACTTGCTGCTGCCCCCAAAACCCTTCTACCTAGAAATTCTGGAACTGCTGCTGCTGCAAATGGCCTTCATTTTGATCCTCCTTGAGGCATTTGGAATCCTCCTGGATACCTTCCTTGGTGGTCTTGACTGCTCTCAATGATATTCCTTTACACTCCTTACCGGAACACCTGCAGTGCTCACTAGTTGAATGTTTACTCCTCTTTCTGGAAGGAAGATGAAAGCAAGCAAGGAGAGCTGGGTACACAGACATCCATCAACTGGGCTTTTGATCTCTCTGCCTGGGAAGCAGATTTCACACCCAAGCCAGCTGTAACAAGATTTACGAGGAAGGTCTCCTATGACATCCCACCCAGTCTGGAATTGAATCGCACAGTGGAATTGAATCAGGACCATGCTCCCCAAGGGCCTGGGGCTTGCTCTGGTGTGGGTGCAGTGGACACTCTGCCAGTGACTTGGCAGGACTTAGAGATCATTCCTGTGGGGTTTAAGTGACAGCAGGCCCTGCCTGAATGCTGAGCTGCTACTATATGCAGAGCCCAGCGTGTGTCCCTGCTTGTAGGTAGAGCCAGCAGAACAAGAGGGAGACTTGCTGAGCACCAACACTAGTCCCTTACAGGCCTGCTGCCCTTGAACCTTTTTAATTCTGATGCAGGACTGTGTAGGTGATGTGGGTAAGAGGGAAGACACTGCCTCCTGGATCTCTAAAGCAAAAGAGATTTGGTGAACAGATGAAGGAATGGCCAAAAGGAGACTTAAGGCGGCAGCTGGAGAAGAAAAGCAGTCAGTAAAGACAAGAAGGGAAGAGGATCTGTTGTGGCAGAGGCCAGACAGCTGGCTGGCCAGAAGAAACCCTTTAGGATGTCATTTAGGGCCCGAAATGCACCCTCAGCAGGGTAAGTTATTGCAATGCCCTTGCAAATATAAAGTGCTGTACAAACACTAAATCTAGAATGGCTAATAATTTTGTTATGTTAAAGCATTCATGTCAGGTAATTAATGTACTCATTGTGATCATTTAATTTTATGGCAGGTAGTGTAGGGCTGGACAGAAATAGGGCTCTTTGGCCCAGTCCTCTCATTTCTCATTAGATAAGCCAGCAACACAGTTTGCATGGTCCTCTGCTGAGCTGAGGTCTTGCTGGAGGAACGGATGCAGGGCTCAGCACCCAGACCCAGGGCCTTTGTGCCAGGGCCTTTAATTATCCTTGGCCCCTGGTGTCTAGAGGCCCTAGTGCCCCCTGGTGGTGCCTGAGGCACCATTTCCTCAGAGTAAACTCAAGAGGTGAATTAGTGGGGGAAAGAGAAAATTGGTCTGGAGAAAAACTTCTCCCTTGGCAAGTGCGCCTTAAAACCACCAGGTGCTGTGCACAGTGAAGGGAGACTTGCCTTTGCCATGAGTTGCTCTTTGTGCAGGCAAGTAGAGTAGGCTTTGTCACAGCAGGAACACCTGGAAAGAACTGGGAGACCCAGCCCTGTTTGTCCCAGAAAGTCCTGAAGGCAATGTGTTCAGGCCCCTACCTGCAGTGTTGGCCACCAGGGCGCTCTGGTGGAAAGGGGCTCTCTCCAGGTTCCTTGCCCAGTCTACTGAGGGCTCAACTTGCAGCAAGGACTTCATCTTTCCTCTGCTCTCTCTTTTCCTTCCCCTCTGGCTCCTTGACATCCCCCAAGCCAAGGCAGGCACTCTCGGTCCTTCCCCAAACCTCCTCTATTAGGAGTCCTTCCTGGTTAAGTAGGTCCCAAAGAAGAGCCTCACCTGTGTCTGCTGTCAGTCTCAATCTGTGTGCCAGCCTGCAGAGGGTCTAGGGCTCAGCCTTGCCCTTGCCCTTGCCCTGATGAACCCCTAACCTCATACATGTCTGTCTGTCTCTGTTGCAAACTTCTTCTTTTTTTTTTTTTTTTTTTTTTTGATACAGAGCCACAAGCTGTCACCCTGGATAGAGTGCCGTGGCATCACAGCTCACAGCAACCTCCAATTCCTGGGCTCAAGCGAGTCTCCTGCCTCCGCCTCCCAAGTAGCTGGGACTGCAGGCGCCTGCCACAATGCCTGGCCATTTTTTAGTTGCAGCCGTCATTGTTGTTTGGCGGGCTGGGCTGGATTCGAATCCACCAGCTCAGGTGTACGTGGCTGGCGCCTTAGCCCGTTGAGCCACAGGCGCCGAGCTTAAAATAAATTATTAAAACAGCAATGATCTATAGATTTTTTGGCAGACTAGTCGGTGAAAACATTAACTATTTCTTCACATGTATTTATAAAAAGAATAAAAATCATAAGCATTCTTTATTCTCCTCAACCTAAATTGACTTCATGAAGAGTGATAACAGTGTGTGTTAATGTATTAATATGCCTTCCGACATTTATCACAATTATTTAGAATCACATTTTTGTTTTAATCTGTTTATACAATAAACAGATTATCTTATAATGTCACTTATGGTGATGTTTCACATTTATGTAAATCTTCTTTTAAGTAGTTCTCCTTTCTTTTTGGCCTTGTTTGTTTGGGGCTGTGTTCAGGATGCTGGGTTTGGTGTGACAGTGTGTCCGACCCAGACAGAGCAGCCCTGCAGCCGCACTTCTGCAGGACAGCACATGCGTTCTTGAGAAGCGCTTATTATATAGTGGAGCTAGTAATTCTTTGTAATATTTTCTTAGCTTAACGTTTGTTTATGGGTGCTTTTAATGGTCTACTTTTTAATCTTTGTTTTTGTGTAGTATATTCATTAACTTTTCTATCGAAATGGCCAGCCTTGAATTTGACTAGTTCGTGACAAGACCAAATACATCTAACTCCCCAGTGTGTCTGAAGGTGAAGAGAGTTATACAATGCAGGGATAGGAATTCACAGAATGTCCCCTACATTTGTGGGGACAACGGTGCATGCTCAAGTGAACTTCAGCCCCTTCCCCACACCCCCTGTGCAGACCGCAGGCCTGGACCCTTACTTCTCCTCTGGTGTCCGTGCCGGCTGCCTCCTTCCCCGTAGATCTCTGGAGTGTAAAGTTCAAATGCACGTTCTTTGCTAAGAGTCCTGCTCCAACCCCGTGTCCTTGGTCACGCAGGCTGTGCTGTACTGCTGGTGCTGAGGGCCAGCAGTGGGAAACGTGAGCGGTAAGGAAACAAAAGCAAAGTGGGTCTGGGCTTTATTTTTTCTGTGTTCTTCAAACATATTCTAGTCTTTCAAATCTGAATCTAATGGGCTGTTCATTGCTGGGAATTTCTGGAAAATATTTCTAAAAGCTCACAGAAACATCACCCATCTTTTCTTCCTTTGGTCTTACTTTGTTTCTTTGAAAAGAGTGTCCTTTCTCTCTGTTTGCATTAGATAGTTTTCCCTGTCTTTGGTGTTTGCATTTTTTACTTTGATGAGGTTATGGTTTATAAATTTCTTGAATTTTAGATTAATAGCTTTATCCATTGGAAAATTCTCAGCTCTCATATTTTTCCATTCTTTCTCTGTTTATTTTGTTTTGTTTTTAACGTGCCAATTGCATACATCCTAAAAGAGTTTTATAGTTACAGGTCTTACATTTAGGTCTTTGAGTTATTTTTTGTATATAGTGGAAGGGAAAAGGACACTGTTCTTGCAAATAGATGTCCAGTTTTCTCAACACCATTAGTGGAAACACCTGTCTTTTCCCCGTTGGCTGGTCTTGACACTTTGTTGAAAATTATTTGACCATATATGTGAGGGTTTATTTCTAGACTCTATTCTACTCCATTGATCTCTGTCTCTTTGTTTAGACCTGTTTACTATAGCTTTGTAGTACGTTTTTAAATCAGGGAATATGAGTTCTTCATTATTATTCTTCTCTTTCAAAATGATGTTGGTAATATAAGGGTCTCTTGAGATTCCATGTAAATTTTAAGATGGATTTTTCTATTTCTGCAAAAAAATCCTTGTTAAGATTGTAATATAAATTGGACTGCATATATAGATCCTTTGGGCTAGAACTGACATCTTAGCAATATTAAGTCTTCCAATTCATGAGCATGGGATATAGTTCCATTTACTTCTGTCTTTAATTTCTTTAAGAAGCCTTTTCTAGTCTATATTTATAAGTTTTTCACCTCTTTAGAAAATTTAATCCTTAGTTATTTTATACTTTTTGGTATTACTAGAAATGGAATTGTGTTCTTAATTTCCTTTTCAGAAATCACTGTTGTGTATAAAAGTGCAATCTGATTTTGTGTGTTGTATTTGTATCCAGGTACTTATCTAAATTTATTAATTATTTCTAACAGTTGTTTTTGGTGAAAGTTTTAGAATTTTCTATATGATAAGATCATATCATTTTTAAACACAGATAATTGTATTTTTTCTCTAATTTGTTTGCCTTTAACTTCTCTTCTTGCCTAATTATTCTTGCTAGGACAATACCATGCTAAATGTAGCAGGGAAAAGTAGGTACTGTTGTCTTATTTCTGTCATATAAGAACATATGATCCTTTCCATAGGAAAAGCTTTAAGTCTTTTTTATCATTGAATATGCTGTTCCCTGTGAGTTTTTCTTATATATATGGCTTTTATTTTTTAAGGGATTAAAGGGTATTGCTTTTTTCAGGTACCTTTTCTGCTTTAATTGAGACTATTATTTGCTTTTTCCTCCCTTCTCTGTTCATGTGATACTACATTGATTAATTTTCAAATGTTGAACCAATATTCCATTCCAACATTATTTAAGAAAATCCACTTGGTAACAATGTATGATGTTTTCAAAATGTGGCTAAATCCATTTTCATAGAATTTTGTTGTGGATTTGTGCATTCAGTTCATAGGGATATTGGTCTATGAGATTCTTTTCTTTTTGTTCTTTATGGCTTTGGTATCAGAGTACTACTGGCCTTACATTGGGAAGTGCTGCTTCTTCAATTTTTCAGAATATTTTGAGGACTGATGTTATTTTTCCTTAAAATGTTTATATACTGAGTTTTGGCATAAAAATAGATATAGGGTAAAGTGAAGACACTGGATTATATGTTGGCATAGCAAGAGTATAATACATCCTAGGACTAACTCTCCCCTTTCATCAGAACTTAGTAATTTCCATTATTTTTGCATCTCTGTTCACTTTACCTATGTAGAAATCATTGACAAAGTGGAAACACAGAATTTCCTCAAAGAAGGACAAGATGTTAAGATTAAACTAAGATGGAGGTTGAATCAGATTCAAGTTAAGAAGAGTTAGGATACCTGAGCCAGATACAGATTTGTAAAGTCTGAATGGCAGCTTCAGGCCAAACCTTGGTAATAAGCTGCAAAACTCTGACAGCACAGAAAGAACAAATGACATTATTGTTTTGATCCAGGATTCCCAGAGAGTCTGAAAACCTAGAAGCAGAATAAAGCACCCCCTCACAAGAAAGCTCAGTGGTGTGGACACTACTTGGTAAGGGGTTGTGGGCCCTCTGCTGGGCTGAGCAGACACCAATGAGTAAGACGTCCTCTCCATCCTTAGGACTGCAGGGCAGTCAGTAAACATGTGCCACCAAGGACAAAAAGGCAAGCGCTCAGAGGCCTGGGGGAATGCTAAAAAGAAAGCCTCTGGCCAACTCTCCTCGAATTTGCCGAATCATCTTCATGGCTGGTATGATTCTTGATTATTTTGGGAGCATAGCCTTTAGTTTCAGTGACTTAAAGGCTATCTAATCTCTGTGTACCTCAGACAAACATTAAAATGAAATAGATTCAAGGCTATCCACTTTATTGTCTTTGAAATAAATATCTTCTGTTAAAGTAGCATGTCAAGAGCATTTTTAGGGACTGACAGGTATAAAGGCGGGGGCTGGGGGAGAGAAAATGAGCTCACAGCAGCTTAAGAGTGCAAGTGAGGGGGGCTGAGAGGGAGGGAGAAAGTGGGCACAGTGGGACCGAGGAGAGTGGCCAGGGCTGGGCACCGCGTTGTGGAGGACAAGGCAGGCCCTGTAGTTCTGCTCAGAGGCTCGTATGGGGTTAACTCCTGAGGGAGGCAGGGGTCGGACTATAGGAGGATTTGAATAGCATGTGGTTTTGCCCTTTCATTATTGAAAAAATTGGCAGTGATTAATTAAGTAGTTAAAAAGTGGCCATTTCTGATTTGCATTTTTAAAACACTCCCCTGGAAGCAGTATGTGCATGAGCACTAGAAGGGCAAACCTAAAACATTATGTGTAGTCATCTATCTCTCATCAAGAGCACAGGAAATTACAGGGATGTGCACCTTTATTTATGATGTCCTTTGTGTTAAATGATAAACGGGATGACTAAATTCCAAAATCTCCCTACAACTCAAGGATGTAGATCACTTGTGGAAGTCGGGAAATGCAGACGTCCAACTCAGAAGGGTATATTTAATAATACGCTGGAAAAGCTGTATGCTCGTGTTTCCTAAGAAGCCTCTCTGTTCACTCTGCGCTGAAGCCACGGGACCCTCAGAGCACTGCCCTCACCGTCTCTCCCAGGCCTCAGCGCTACTGCTTTTACTGTCTAGTCACTTCCAATTTAAAATTCAGCCAAGTGGGGTAGATACACAAATTCGCGTCTTCTTACTCTCCTTTCCCTCCGGGTCTTCTGCAGAGGTTCCTTGCCACTCCTGTGTTGCTCCCGTGGGCTCTGGTGTGATGTTCTCCCCTCTCGTGGACGTGTGTTTGCTGTGCGATCTCACCCGTGTCTCCTGCTCACACCCCGTGGAGCTTCTTCTTGTCGTTCAGAGCTCCCGGGCATCTCAGCCGTGCTGAGGGTAGGAGAGATGCCGGCCGTGCCCCTCTGTCCTTGTGCACCTGTGCTGGTCCAGCCATTCCATGAGCACCAGGGGAAGGAGGCCCAGACCCCATCACCACTCTCTCCCAGACTGACCGCTGCTTTCTCTTGGCCACTGCTGTAGCTAAGACTTGGTCTCAAGGGCTGAGTTTCAGGAGCCTTAATACCTCTCTCTTCTTCCTCCTCCTTTCCCCCCAGCCCAGAAACAATTCTTCCTACAAGATGACAACTTACTTTTAAATTAGGTGACATTCCTTCCAATTCTTCTATGTATGGGATCAACTCTAAGTTTTCAAGCCAGCAGAGTTACTACTGTCAACCTAAAAATTAAGGAAGACTTTAGAGATAATTATCTCCAAATAGCATTGCATTTACTCAGAGGTGATAGACAGGAAATATAACCTCAGGAGGTTAAATGAGGATTATCACAGCAAGTGCATCGGGTGAGGGAAGGGTAAAGGGAAGCTTTTATTTCATTAGCAAAAAGAGAGGTCGCATAAGCTGCTTAGAAACACAGTTCGTTGCCTCCAGAGGCCCAAAGCCGGAGTTGTCAGTTCATTGGCAGAGATGCCGTTACCAAGCAAACGTCCTTTCAAGCACATCTTTCTGAATTACTGCAGGACTAAAGAACGTCTGGTGAGAAACCTTGTCATGGAAATTCAAGTATGTGCGCAAGATGTAAAGCCTTGCAAAGCAGGAGGTGCATGAAGGATGTGGAGGGAGTTTTGTGAGGTTTAGACACTCCTTGGAAACAGTTCCTCCCTCAAACATATAACCACGGGCCTCCCCACCCTCAGGCTCCCCCAGCCTTTTTTTGTTTGGGTCTGGCAAAAGTGGTCACCCTCATATGGGCAACTTTTCAAAAGAGACATTCAAAACCAAGAACTTAGATTTTTTTTTTTCAATGACTTGCTTTCAAGATAAAGGTGGACTTTAAATACAGGAGCCTGACTCTGTTCTAAGTAAGCTATTCTTTGTTTTTTATTCGTTCACCAAGTATTAATTGAGCACTCTCTAAGACCTAGGAATTCTCTAGGTGCAAGTGGTGATGGAATGAGTGAAATGTACCTAGAACTTAGTTTATATCAGGAGGTGAAACAATGAAACAAAAAAGATAATAGACCATTATTAGAGGTTGCTAAGTAATAGAGGAGGGAAAATATCATATATAATAGAGCACTATTTCACATTTTTATTCTCCTACCTCAAAGCCTAGGGTGCTTTGAAGAAGCATCAATTTTCTTTCCAACTTTCTTTTTCACACTGTGACAACTTGAAAGGGTTTATTTGTTTTCTTTTAATCCTTTCTCCTATTGTGCTGAAATTATTTTGCTCAGGTAACTGCTTTTTCTTTTCAATGCACCATTATTCAATTTATCCCCGAGTGAGACAATATGAATACAGATTGACCACAGAATTTTGTAGACCTCTACAGATTATTGGCAACATAAAAACATAATGAGCTCTAAGTTTTTCATGTGTGAGAGAGTGTGTGCATACACTGCACAGTCAAAGGGTATCTGCCTGAGTTACCTGAACCGCTGCAATTTCCCACACAGAAGTAAATGTCTCTATACGATACAGAAAAAATAGAAATTAAAGCACTTTATAGTTCCTTCTCCAACAAGTCTGGAACTTCCCATTTACACAACTAGAATGATATAGGCTTGATTTTGAAGAGCAATTTTTAACGAATGCCCTTTTGAATAAATATTACACAAAAATGTTATTTTTAATTGTCTGACATGATGATGTCATTCATAGAAATTAAACCACATGTTTTGAGAACTAATGCCTCAAATAAAGCAGAATTCCACGCTCAAAGGGCCTACGGGTTTACAGAAATGAAAGAATGACAGTGAGTGGGACACTGTCTTACCACAGCTGCAGCAGAAAACAAGTATAAGTTGATTTCTCAAAAATAGTTGAATTTCATACCTCATTTATTTAAAACTGATTTTTTTAAAAAAATAAGAACTTAACTTAGATTTTTTTTCCTTTGTGTAGATTTCACCATCCTGAATTTAGATATGGTCTTTAGAAATGCACACATTATTATATCAATGCTTATGCTTGTAAAAAACTGGTATCAACAATTCTTGGAGATGCAGAGCTCTCGGCCACAGACAATCACTGCCAGTCTCATTTCTTTTTGGCTGACGTCATTGTCTCTGAGGAAGGATATTCGTAAGACATTTGACTACCCGAGGGAAGCAGGTCAAATCAAATGTTTCTTGTGCTATGATGTTAATTATCTTCATTGCTAGAAGTCTCTATAAAGTCTCAGGGTGTCTAAAAATCCCCTAAAACTGCAAGCAAAGACCAAAATGCTGAGCATGGATTTTCTGATAGAAGGTCAAAAAAATGGATCAGATCAAAATCAAATTATAAGGTTTATAAATAGGTCTATAGTTTTAAACGTTAAATACTTTATTGTCTTTGAAATAAATGTCTTCTTTAAGGTGCCAAAAAAGTTCTAATTTTATACTTTATATATTCTAAAATTATTTGGAATTTGTCTGCCTACGATTTTGTATATTTAACATTTTATTTGTAAGTATGGCTCGGTGGATGCCTTTTTTAAATTGTGAGCTTATGAATGGTTCCTTAAAAACTACACAATCTAAATTGCATCTTCCTATATCTCCAAGTAAGCATAAATTATATTCCTATTCTTAGCTTAAGTCAGCACTATGTTAAAATAGCATGTTTTGACAACATACAATTAAAAATTGATGTACATAGGAACAATGTGGTACATTATTGCTTCAAGTGATGGATTCATTTTTGAGAAAATTATCCCATAGAAATGCAAAATATATAAAATGTCCTTCTATATATGCACATTTATTCCATCTAAATGAGTTTGGGAAGGTATGTGTATACCAAGGATATAAGAAATGTTATAAAACCAGGAAAACAGAATCCATTCTCAGTAAGTTTATTTAAAAACAACCACACAAACTTATTGCTTTATAAATAATAAACCTAGGGTATACCACGAGACATAGGTCCAAAGCAAGTCATTGTGTTTAGCAATAATAACTCCTGGAATATGTTAGGCTGGCAAATAAAACAGCTGTGAAATATGACCCTCACATTCAAGGTGACTGCTGAGACAGGAAACGTTAGTTCTTGGAAGAGATAACAACTTTGCTGTCACCAGCATATTTCAGCACAGCAACTGAACAGCAGTGGCTGGCGAGAAACACTTGCTAGATTTACTTTAGCAGTGGAAGGATGATGCATCAGTGTGGTCATGGAAGGGGAATACAACTCTTTTATTGTGATCTGAAACCTACTTCAGCTGTGCAAGCCTAATGCCGTGCTGTCCCCTCTGGGCTGGAGCTGCCCTTCTGCTGCGCTGTAGTGGACAACCACTGGCCTGGGTGGGAGCGGGGGTGACCGGCTATTCATCTCTACATCTTCCCAGAGAACCCAAAGTGCTTGGAACAGGAGTGTTCTCAGCCAAGGCAGCAAAGTTTGGGAAAGAAGAGCTTTCCCATAGACGCAGGCCTTGGATCCGGGCCATTGAAGGGGCATTTTCATAAATGGGAACTTAGTGGTCTACTACAGGAAAATACAGTCTGCTTCCGAGCAGGTGAGGGGTGATCTCCTGAGAAATCACAGATGAACATATCCAGTAGATTATGAGTTTGCTTTCTGTCTTGAACTTTAAGGAAATCCTGAATGTGCCCTTCACTCCTGTGAATGCATTTTACTTGTCGTGGTTAATGGAACATGCTGCTCTTACAGAATGACAGGTTGGGCAAGCCTGGCTGAAATCATTCTGCTGCTTTTATAGGCTGTGGATTAATAGCTTAAGCAGCCATGCTCCATAAGCAGCAGGCTTGGTGATGGGGTCAGCGATTAGGCCTCTCATCTGGACGAGCCTTCATGTTCAGACACTGCCTTTCCTTTGCTCAAAATTATATTAATTTTTAAGCTACTTATAATTCAATTTGTTTGTTCTGATAAAATATAATTAGCATTGTTTTCTAAGAGGTTTTACATGAAAAAATGTCTTTTGGAAAAATGTCTTTTTTTTTAATCTTGTTTTTTTGTTTTCTTTTTAATTTTAATTTTTATTAGATCATAAACATGATCATGTATACATTAATGCATTTATGGGGTACATTGTGCTGATTTCATATAGAATCAGGAACATTTACATCACACTGGTTAATATATACCTAATCTCATTTACTTAATTATTAAGACATTTGTATTCTATACTAATAGATCCGACATGTACCCTTGTATTATGCACCATAGGTGTGATCCCACCATTCACCCTCCCTCGATCTGACCTCCCCCACCCCTCCCACCCCCCTCCTTCATCCTGGGCCATAGTTGTGATCTATTCTTCATATGAAAGTGTGAGTGATTTTAAATTGCTTTCATAATAGTACTGAGTACATTGGATATTTTTTCTCCCATTCTTGAGATACTTTACTAAGTAGGTTATATTCCAGCTCCATCCATGTAAATGTAAAAAGAGGTAAAGGTTCCATCTTTTTTAAGGCTGCATAATATTCCATGGTATACCTATACCACAACTTATTAATTCATTGATGGGTCATTGGGCACTTGGGCTTCTCCCATAACTTGGCTATTATGAATTGAGCTGCAATGAATAATCTGATGCAAATATCTTTGTTATAAAGTGATTTTTGGTCTTTTGGGTATACACCTAGTAGAGGAATTGCAGGATCAAACAGCAGGTGGAAATGCAAGCTAATACATCCCTTTTGGAAAGAAGTATGGCAAATACTCAGGGATCTAAAAAGAAAATTAGTATTTTTCCCAAAAGTAGGCAATTTTAAAAACTTAGATGAAAGTATTTTATTCCTAAGGATATATTATTTGTGGTTTAACATTTTACTACATATAATATAGTAAATACTGTATCAATAATTGAATAATTATTATTTTAAAAATAAATTTAAATTAGGGCAGCACCTGTGGCTCAGTGAGTAGGCGCCGGCCCCATATGCCAGAGGTGGTGGGTTCAAACCCAGTTCCAGCCAAAAACTGAAAAAAATAAAATAAATAAATAAATAAATAGATAGATAAATTTAAATTGCAATTAATGTACATTTCCAATACATTTCTTATTACATTTTAATGTCTTGGGTGGGCACCTGTACTCAGTGGTAGGGTACCAGCCACATGTTCCAAGGCTGGTGGATTCGAACCTGGCCTGTGCACTGTATCCTTTAAATTACCTGCCATTTCATATTTATCAGTAAGACAAAAGGGGACTAAAAAATCAATAATATAATTTATGAATGAAAATAGTCTGTCTTTACTTTCTGTGAGTGTATACCGTAACGAGTGAGCATCGTTTAAATTTCACTACAAAGCCAATGGAAAATAATTTGTTATAATCAGCAAAACCATTGTTAAGCAAAGAATTTGTGCAGTTTAAGGTCAAGTACCTAAGCCTCACATTAATTTTTGTATGGTTTTTAAAGTTTGTTTCCACAGCACACTACAGAGGAAATGCTTTCTCTGAAGATTTAGTTTAAATTCTTATAAAATTTCATTTATTAAATTGTCTTAAGGTAAATATTATACTTTATTGGGAGTCCTGACAGAAAATATTTCAACATACATACTTTATCCTTTAATATTTGAAAGTTTCATTTATTATGTTCCCTAGAGTGTTAAAACAAATTGTGTCTAATATAACTTCACATTATAATACATCTTCACTGTGCAAAGACGAATACCGAAAGTTACTCTCTAGCTGCATTCTTCATAGAAAATAACTTAAAATTAGGGGGAGACTTAGCTTTGGTTTTTCATAAATAAAATTATTTTATAAAATTTTACATGTGTGGGGCGACACCTGTGGCTCAGTGGGCAGGGCACCGGCCCCATATACCGAAGGTGGCGGGTTCAAACCTGGCCCCTAGCCAGACATTGTGGCAGGTGCCTGTTGTCCCAGCTACTTGGGAGCCTGAGGCAAGAGAATCCCCTAAGCCCAGGAGATGGAGGTTGCTGTGAGCTGTGTGACGCCATGGCACTCTATCGAGGGTCATAAAGTAAGGCTCTATCTCTACAAAAAATAAAAAATAAAAAATTTTACTTGTGAAATTTTAGGCAATTTTGATACTCAATTTTTTAAACGGAAAAAGTCTTTCACATGTGGTGTTTAACAGATAATGATTTTAGTAAGTCAAGATGGACTATTAAATAACTAAAACCAGATCCTTATAAAATTGGGGGACCTTTGGTTATCTTCTCCTTGTTATTTACTATTTCATTATTTATCATTACAGATTAAAAAAATCAACAGAAACTTTCCTGTAAACCAGCAGGTAAGAGCAGAAAATACTTGGAAAAGTGAAGTATGCATTTCTTTAATTGTATCTATTACAGAAGATACTCTTGATTGTATCTGATTTTTGTACACAAATAATTGATGTTATCATTTGCTGTCTGCAAAGGAAAAAATTTAACAGATTATTTCATGCTTTGTAATATTATTTGTTCCTCTAATAGTTTTTAAAAGTCATTTTTAAACACATATCTAAGTAAACTGAGTTGAATGTTATTTTTGACAAAATAATTATATTTATTTGAATACAGTGTTGAAAAAATTGCAGTACTATTTATATAAGATAGTGTCAGGATACCTCAATTTTGGGGAGGCCTATATTTTTATAAAGCAAGCATGAAACAAAGTTTATTGAGAAAGAAAAAAGGTTTACAGAGTAAAAGCAATATATAGGCTTACAGAGCAAGATGCATTTGCCATAGACAGTGAATGGGCCCCATTGGTGTGACAAAGAAAAGGACAGGAGTCCTGGTTTAATTAATCTCAAAGTTCTAGGATTTTCACAGTTTTCCAATAGCATTTCAATTGAGTCCAAATTAATGCATAGAAGGGAACTAATTTTGATTAGTCACAAACTTCTTACTCTTAACATCAACCCTGTTTTGTAACCATCGATCAAAATCTAAATATCAAAGGCAGCTCTGTGTAAATGATACACAATTCACAAATTAATTTATATGGTAACAATTTTAAATGCTCCTCAACTTATAAAAAGTAAGTTATTTTCTTTTCGATACCTCACTTCCCTTATCTATAACATTTATCTGAGGGCAACTATCTTGTAAGTTCTTTTAAAATTCCCAGCATACGCTATTATTATCAGTAATATTTCTAAATTTTTAAACTTACTTTTGGGAGTACAGAATTGCTGTTTTATAGAAAGTATATCATTAATGATGCTACAAGCCCAGCCTAGCCCACAAGGCCATGTGTAAATGAACCACTGGAGAGTTCAGTGTGCCTACAGTGCTCTGGACTGTATCTTTTCATATATATATATATATATTTTTTTTTTTTTGAGTTTTTGGCTGGGGCTGGGTTTCAACCTGCCACCTCTGGCATATGGGGCCGGCGCCCTACTTCTTTGAACCACGGGCGCCACCCTGAACTGTATCTTTTCATGCCTGGGCATCCCCCCCTTCCCATTCCAAGCTCCCACCTGGAGCCGCGTTGGAATCTTGGAAACAGGTTGGAGAAATGTATCCACCTCACCATATTCCACAGTGAGCTCCAGCAGCATTGGAGGCCTCCCTCAGCTCCAGTGCAGAAAGCAGAGCATTGCCACCACCTCCGCGCAGATGCTGGGACGCTCCCTGGGTTTCTCCATCCCACTCAGGTGGTTAGGTGACATCTTGAGAACTATGCCTTAATGACTGTACAGGTTTCCAGTAGAAGGGAAATTCCATTTATAAGATAATATTCAAATAGGAGAAAACATCAGCTGTGGGGGAATGTTGTAATGCCCACCCATAGACAAGACTGTTTTACAGTTAGGTATATAAAAATGAAAATCTATTAGTTTTGTGAACTCTTACCCCCAAATAAAAAACTGATGACTTTTTTAATTATTAAGAATAACTCTAGCAGAGGCCTCAGCACGTATATTGTTAATATTTTGGTGTAAGGCCGGGCACAGTTGTTCACGCCTGTAATCCTAATACTCTGGGAGGCCAAGGCAGGTGGATCAGTTAAGCTCAGGAGTTTGAGACCAGCCTGAGCAAAAGTGAGATCCTGCCTCTACTAAAAATAGAAAAATTAGCCAGCTGTTGTGGTGGGTGCCTGCAATCCCAGCTCCTCCTCAGGAGGCTGAGGCAAGAATTGCTCCAGCCCGAGAGTTTGAGGTTACTGTGAGCTGTGATTCCAAGGTCCTCTACCCATAGTAACATAGTGAGACTCTGTCTCCAAAAAAATTACTGTGAGTACCCTGAGCTGCTCTGTCTGCATGAGAACAACTCCGTCTGACGCTTCCGGCTCACCGGCACTCCTTCCCACCTCTGCTTTTATCTAGGTGTAGAATCATGCTGAGTAAAATAAATGAGAATCTGGAGAAAATCACCTATGGACTATAGAATGTTAAAAACTGTTTACTATTCTGATACTGTATATAACATTCTGATACACATTCGCATCACAAACATTAGTGTTCATGATTTTTATTGCTAGCATGTTAATATTATTCTGATATAATTGATACAAATCTTTAATTGCGTTGTTTCAAATTAGATAATTTGAAATTATTTCAGATTTTATTTCAATTTGCTTAGCATTTCATAGTCTTGAAATTCATAGTGAATTCTTTCTGGCATTGGAAAAACCTGAAAACAGGCATTAATAGATTTCCCCTTACTACTGTCCGTCACAAAGATGAAGAATTTTAGGAAATAGACCTGGTTTGTAGTCCAACATTTGCGTACACCTGCACAATAGGAAAAGCCACCTGCAGAGGAAGATAACAATGCCTTCGGAAACGGGTGTATTCTCCCACTTAGTAAAATCTTAGCCACTTTAAATAACTGAAATTTAAAGCACATATGATCATAGTCCCATTTCCTATCAAACTTTAGAGCTCCAGCATAACTCTGGCCTTGGACATTGAGTTGTTTTCTCAACAAAATTTTCCTAACATATTTTTATATGGATTTCTGAAACTTAGATTAGATATAAATATGCACATTCATGTGTGTGTATATAGACTTACACACATTTTTGATTGGACAGTTCATGTATATGTTAAAAAACTCAAATGTTATAAAGAGATATACCCTGAAAAGCCACTTTATATTCCAAATGTCCTAGGTGCCAAAAAAGAAATAAAAAGTCACTTAGGATACATCAGATTAGAAATTCTCATCTTTGTGTGAGATTTGGTTTTGAATTTATGCTACCCAGATGGTACTATTACCCCACCTGAGAAATTAAAATTAAAAACAAAACATAACGGGATTAGGGAAAATCACTGCTGTGCACAGAGGCCGGTGCTACGATCGGATCCCACAGTCCTGAATGCAGGAGGCTGTCAGGGAAAGAACTCTGGGCCCCCAATCGTAAATCACAGGGGAAAACAAACCATTATAAATGACAGCATAGTCTAGAGATTAAGGGACAATCCAAAATAGTTTAATTAGCTTTCTTTTTAAATGAAAATATTAGAATTATATGAAAAGAGGGGGACAGGGGGTTAAAATTTGGGATTGCAAAAGAACCAAATAGGAGCATAACAGTGAGAAATGCAAATTTAAATTAAAATAGGTTCCCCAGTAAGTCTACAGAATTATTGTCTCCACTTGAAAATACACTGATATTATCTCCTCCATCATCCTTTGCTAGGATTAAGTTTCTCGTTTTCTCCATGCATCTGGGATGTATCCATCGGTTTTTCCTATTAAGACTTTTACCTAGTTCATTTGTACTGAGAACACTCTGAAATATAGCATTCTGTGATAACTCTATTTAAACAAGAAAGGTGCACGGTGGCCCTGCTGTAGAATGAAGCAGTGCCATTGAATGTGTGTTCCAATGACGCGGTGATAATTCCCTCGGTGCCCTGGAGAACGACGCATACGGGTCCCGACAGCCAAACCTGCTTCATGACACTGTCGCTCCTGCCAGGCGAGACCCTTAGGGCAAGGCTTTCAACCTTTTTTATCTCACTGCACATTTGAACCTTTAGTTAGACTTCTGAGGCAGACTTAAATTATGTTGATCACAAAAAAAAAAAAGAGAGAAAAATAGTGTACTTACTATAATTTCAACTCCTTTGAAAAATAATTTAATTAATGATTTTTAAAATTTTCACCGCACACTAAGATCCTCTCATGCCACGCCAGGCCAGTGTGCCGCGGCACACAGGTTCAAAGTCACTGCTTTAGGTTATACATTATTACACTTATCATGTTACTCATTTTAAACTAAAATCCCTTCATTCTAAAGTACAACTAATTAGTCCTCATTTTAAACTAAAATCCCTTCATCTAAAGTACACCTAATTAGTCCAACGAAAATATAATTTTGCAATAAATTTTGTCTATAATTAGCAAAAAGAATATAAAGAATTAACTAATTCATTATTAAATATTGATGTCATAAGGTTTATAGCAGGCACTATGTAAAATGTAATGAAATCAGTTACAATAGTTTGGGTAAATAAAAATGTTATACTCATTTTCAACAAAGAGAATATTAGCTTGTAGCTAATCCTATGGGAATACACATTTGACTCTCCATGATAATTTAGACACATTATTACACATATCTGCACAGAACACACAGAATTCTGGGAGTCGGCAGAATCCCAGGTGACTGACTGTCGATGGTTGTCTGGGAGAGAGCTCAGGAACCACAGGGCACCTCACGGACACTTCTGGAGTGACATCAGAGAAGATAGAGGAGTAAGGACGTCCAAAACTTGGCTACTCCATAAAAGCAACAAAAAACTAGCAAAAAAAAAAAAAAAAAGTTCAGATTCAGTTTTTCACAAATACAGAAGTTCGCCAGAACCTTGCCGCATGTAGGGAGCATTTATCCAAGAAAAACAGCTGACTCCTGGTAAGAACAGAGAGCTTCATGGCATTTTAATTTGACCTTGCAGCAATACTGCTGCTCAGAAGTGACAGCCAACACGCCCAGAGCGGCCTAACTCTGCAAATCTATAGATTTTCTAGTCTTGGTCCAAGCGTGATTTAAAGTGAGATAGCCTAAAAGTTATAGTCCAGTAAGATGCATGTAGGCTTAATTCAATTTTAGCTTTATTAGGGATATGTATGTAAATGTGTGTGCGTTTTTAGGAGAAATATTCTATTAATGAAACTGACACTTGATCTTTATGTTTGGGTAAGGATTTCAAAATCCATTTTTTCCCAATTTTTGGAAAAAATGTTTTATTCTTTATATATTTAATTTCTAAAATTAAATCAAAATATCATAGAGCAAATCATAGAGCTACATAACTGAGGTCATGAGCCTATTGTTGTTCAGATCTGTTTTATAAAATTTGGTGAAAAAACATGCATGGCGTTTTATAATTTAAGAGAGAATTCTCCTCAAAAAAAGTAATCTTTCTTTATAAATCCCCAGAAGAGCAGCTAGTTTACAAGTCATTGTTAAAAACAGTGATGGAGATTTCATAGGAAGATAGAGGTATAATGTTATCTTACAGTTGAACAAAAAGAACTTATACCTAATTATGCAAAAAAATTAGTTATCACAATTAAAATAAAATGTACTACATTTTAGAAGACTTACAAGTAAATTATTTAAATAATGGAGATGGCAGGCGCCTGTAGTCTCAACTACTCAGGAGGCTGAGGGAAGAGAATCGCCTAAGCCCAGGAGTTGGAGGTTGCTGTGAGCTGTGACACTACTGCACTCTACAGAGGGCGACATAGTGAGACTCTGTCTCAAAAGAAATGAAAAGGTGGAGAGTTGTGTATGTGAGTGACTCTGAGTGTGTGTTGTAATTATATACATCCATAGATGAGTCTGGTTATTGGAAGAACTATCTTAATTTCTTAATTTTCTTTTCCCTCTTGATTAAATACATAAAATTTCAAAATCCGGAGAAGAGAGAAAACACATATAGTAAAATTGTGTTCTTTCCTACTGTATTCACACATACAGACATGCTGACACACACATGGAGATTAATATGTGTGACCAATTCACACATAGATAATAGATTATGACGAAGATAGATGATAGCAAGTTGAGATGGACAGTGTAGAGGAGAATAATATACGGTGCGTGCAGTCTTTTATACTAAGGTAAGGGCACCTTATGAAAGAAATGAGATATTGAAATACAGGATGGGGTGGTGCCAGTGGCTCAAAGGAGTAGGGCACCAGCCCCATATGCCAGAGGTGGGGAGGGGGCAGGTTCAAACTCAGCCCTGGCCAAAAACTGCAAAAAGAAAAAAGAAAGAAATACAGGATGGCAACATTCCTGCATGTACAGCTAAGGCCAAAAAAGTAAAGCCCAAACACCCATGAACATCCTTACCAGCAAAAGCACTTGGCCTATAGCTCTTGCCTCAGAAAGAACTCTCCTCAGTTTTTGCTCTCAGCCGCCTTTGCAGGCCTGTAATGCTGGGTGGGCTGCTGCGCACTCCAGGTGGGGAGTGGGCACAAGACCCAGCCTGGAGAAGACAGGTGGGGGGCCACGGAGCTGAGGCGCCTCCTCCCTCCATCCCACCCCGCCCCAGACGCCTCTGCCACTGTGGATTGGTTTGCATTTCCCACAACTTCATATAATTAAATAGTGCTATCCATGAGATTTTTTTTCTGGCCCAGTTCTTATTTTAGTTTTGTCCATGTGGCCATGGGCATCCAGACTTCATCCTCTTTACTGCTGGGCACTTCTCTGATGCTGTTCCCTCTGTTGTGTATAGACCGTCCCATCCACACACATTTGCTCCATTCTACCTTGTAGTATATCGCAGGTGAAGCTGCTATAAACATTTACGAACAGGTCTTTTATTTCTGTGGGGCAAAATACTAATAGTGGATACTATGGCTGTGCATTTTGAACATTTTAAGAAACTACAAAGCTGCTTTTCAAAGGTTTTGCCATTGACATTCACACAAACATTATAAAATAATCCCTTGGTACGGTCAGCCTTTTACATTTTAGACAATCTGACAGACATGCTGTGATCCATCACTGTGGTTTCAATCTGCATTTCCCCAGTGATGCTGAGCACCTTGTCCTGTACTTATCTTCCGTCTGTGTATCTTTCTTGTGAAACATCTATTCAAATATGTTGCCCAAGAGCAGAGGGTCTTAATTCTGATGAAGCCCAATTATTTGTTATAATTTAATTAATTGTGTTTTGGCATCGTATATAAGACATCTTTGCCTAACCCAGGACAGAAATTTTCAACTACATATTTCCTAGATTTTTACAGCGTTTTTATATTAGATCTATGATCTCTTTGGCGTTATTCTTGTAAAAGTATGGCCTCGATCAAAGTTATTTTTAAAGGGCTATTTTATACTATGGTTCCAACACATTTGTTGAAAATATTATTCTTCCTCCACTGAATTATTATTTCTTTATAAAATGTAAGTTGGCTCTGTGTGTGCAAGTGCGTTTGTGAATTCTGAAGTCTGGTGCCTGCTCCATTTCTATATCTGGACACTCATCCCCCATTGTCTAGAATCCCACAGTTTTACAAAGTCATGTCACCCATAGCATAAGTCTCCTAGCTTTATCATTCTTTTTCTTGTTAAAATTTCTCATATGGCCTTATTTTTTCAATTCCTTTTTTATTTGTAATGGAAAATTAATAATTGCACAGATTTATAGGGTACAGTGCAAACATTTCAATGAATGTGTACATTGTATAATGAACCTATAAGGGTAATTGTCAAATCTGTTGTTTTAAATATTTGTTATTTCTTTGGGTGATAACATTCAAAACCTTGTTTTGTGGCTATCTTGAAATATACAATACAGCATTTTATTATAGTCACCCTACTGTGTGACATTTTGCTCACACTTACTCTTACCCCCTTGTAACTCTGTGCTCACTGAGCCACCTCTCCCTTGGTCCCCACCCTACACTCCTGCCCAGCCGCTGATAACCACTGTCATACTCTCCACTTCTACGAAATAAATTTTTTAGGTTCAGCATATGAGTGAGATGAAAAGCTGTTTGCCTTTCTGTGCCTGATTATTTCGCTTAACATAATGTCCTCCAGGCTCATCCATGTTGACAAAATGACAAGATTTCAATCTGTTTCCAGCCAGAATAGTACCCACTCATCTGTGGATGGGCCTTTGAGTCCATATCTTGGCTATTGCGAATGGGGCTGGAGTAAGCTTCGGCATGTAGCCATCTCTGTGATATTCTGACTTCCTGGCCTTTAAATATAAACCCAGTCATGGGATTGCCAGAGCATGCAGTGATTCTATTTTTGATATTTGTGAGGAACCACCAGCCACCATACTGTTTTCTATAATGCCTGCACCCATTTTTTCATTCCCACACACAGTACAAAAAGAGTTCCTCTTTCTCCACATCCTTGCCAGCATTTGTCTTTTGATAATATCCATTCCAACTGGAGGGGAGGTGATGTATGAGTATGGTTTTAATTTACACGTCTCTGATGATTAGTGATGTTGAGGCTTTTTTTATACATCTGCTGAGCAGATGTACTGAGCTACATACATACTGGTATTTGTATGTCTTCTTTTGAGAAATGACTATTCAGGTCTTTTTCTTATTTTTTACATTTTACTAATGTTTATTTAAACATTTTATTTATTTATTTATTTAAGCTGTTGAGATGTTTCAGTCTCTTCTGGATATTAACCTGAATTAATAATTCCAAATATTAACCCCCTTGTCAGATACATACTTTGCAAATGCCTCTCTCCTTCTGCCCGCCATGTCTTCGTTCTATTGTTTCCTTTGCTGTTCAGAAGTTTTTAGATTGATGTAATCCCATTTTATTATTTTTGATTTTGTTACCTGTGCTTTTTAGGTCTTCAAAATCCTTACCTAGTCCAATTTCATGAAGATTTTCCCATATGTTTTCTTCTGGTAGCTTCATACTTTTAGGTCTTCCAAAAAGTCTTTCAAGCATTCTGAATGGACTTTTGTATATGGTAAGAGATAGGAATCTAGTTTCGTTCTTCTGTCTATGGAAATACAGTTTTCCCAGCACCATTTATGAAAGACACTCCTTTCCCAAATGTATGTTCATGTGCTTTTGTTGAAAATGAATTTACGATAAATGTATGGATTTGTTTTTGGGTTCTCTGTTGGGTTCCATTGGTCTGTGTGTCTGTTTTTATGCCAGTATCATGCAGTTTTGATTACTCTAACTTTGTTGCTTATTTTGAAGTCAACGCTGTGATGCCTTTAACTTTATTCTTTTGGCTCTTCCGTTCTTGTGATACTTCATGCAGGAGGATGGTTCCCAGTTCCATCTACGTTGTTACCAAAAGGTATTAGTGCAGCATGTTTTTGTTTTGTGTGGCTGAGTAATAATGCATATGGTAGTGAAATTCAGTGGGAATTAAGCAGGTGGTGGGGAGGGGAGGGTGCATTCACACCTACCAGGTACAATGCATACTGTCAGGGGGCTGGACACACTTAGAACTTCACTAAAAATATTACCCACACAATATTCTGAAAGTTTAAAAAATCACTGAAAAAAAAAGATTGCTTTGGCTATTGGGTTTCTACCCATGTTGTATTTAGGAACAGATTTCTTTGTGTTTTCTCTACTTGAGATTTATGCAATTTCTTGGATCTCCAGATTAATGTCTTTCCTGAATTTCTTTTCTTTTTTTTTTTTTTTTGCCGTTTTTGGCTGGGGCTGGGTTTGAACCTGCCGCCTCTGGCATATAGGGTTGGTGCACTACTCCTTTGAGCCACAGGCACTGCCCTCTTTCCTGAGATTTTAAAAGCTGCCAGCTATTATTTCTTTGAATAGTAACAACTTTCCCCTTACTCTCTCTCATCTTTCTCCTGAACTCTCACTACCCAAGTGTTGTTATGCTTAGCATTGTACTATAGGACTCTAAACTTCTTTTTTCTTTTCTTTTTCTTTGTTTTTTAGACAGAGTCTCACTATACTTTGTCGCCCTTGGTAGAGTGCTATGGTGTCACAGTTCACAGTAACCTCAAACTCTTGCCTCAGCCTCCCAAGTAGCTGCGACTATAGGTGCCCAACACAATGCCCAGCTATTTTTGTTGTTGTTGTAGTTGTCATTGTTTAACAGGCCCGGGTTCGAACCTGCCAGCCCCGGTGTATGTGACCCTTGCCCTAACCACTCAGCTATGGGTGCCGAGCCCTCTTTTATTTTTGTTAATCATTTTTCTTTCTGTTTTTCAAATTGGATAATTTTTAACAACACCTCCTTGAATTTACTAATTCTTCTTCTCCTTCTCTTTTGCTCTGTTTTCTGTTTTTTTTCTACTCTGGAATTTTTCACTTCTTCTTTTTTTTTTTTTTTTTTGTAATTTCTAATTCTGTATTGAAGATGTCAATCTGTTGAGGCATTATATTGTCTTTTAATAAATTATGCCAGCATATTTTTAATAGCTTCTATGATTTCTTTGGAAAATTTATCATCTATTTTTATTCAAAGTCAATTCCTGCTTTTTCCCCTAGGAACGAATCAAACTTTCTTTTCTTTTACTTATCATATAATCTTTAGATGTAAATTAGACTCACATTTTTTTCAATTATGTATTTTTTTTTCTGGTAATTTTATTTCCTGGTAGTGGGGATCCCTAGGCATAAGGATTTCCTGTGGTATACAGCCACTGATATCTCTATTCACTTTTTTGAACTCTCATTTTTAAACTTTTTACTTGACTTTCTGGGTACAACTCCTGTATCTTTATGTTTTTGTGACTATGGATGATTTGGGGAGAGATTACGTGAAGGCATCTCAAATCAATAGGTTTACACTATCTGCTAAATGATCTGTTTACATTGAGAAGTGAATTCAAATTTCAGCCAATTCCCAAGAGGCTCTTGGCTTTCTCTCTGCTGTGCTCTGTGGGTCTCCTCTGCCCGTATGTATAGTCCCCAGTCAGCCAGGCATGTATGGAGAGCTCATTTAGCCCTTATTTGGCTTTCTCCCTTCTAAATCAACCTGTTAAATGTGTTAGTTGTCTGACAACGACCAATAAATGTCACAACCTCACTTTAACAAACTGTGAGATTTGCCCCCTTGCGTTCTACCGAGTTTGTTGTTTAAATTGTCAAAGCCTCAAGTTCATGTGACTCACTCCATTTGAATCCAGCCAATCTGGTATGAAAGCCATTGTGTCACGACAGGTGCACGTGAACAATGTCATCATTTTCACTGGGAGCGGGAGGACATAGGCTCCCAGGAGTTTTTTGAACATTGCTTGGTTTCTGATCTGTCTTAAGCTGATCTCCTGAGCCTCAAAAAGATTGTTTTTGGCAGTTTATTTTCCAGCTTTAAACTTGCTTTATGGCAAATTATAATTCTCTTTTGTATCAGTCAGGATCTTAGTAGATAAGATATAGCAAAATAGCAAAGTGATAATTTGAGAATATTAAAATTAAGAAACAATTTAAAAATACATGGGACATGTGTTAGAGAAACTAAAGAAATGATGTATAATTACTGCAGAGATAATATGTAAGGCAAGGGAGAGGAGCTGTTATAAGAGTCATTAAAGGGTAGTCATATGAATAAAAATGCCTGAGATAACATATATTTTTGGCAAAGGGTCACACTGAAACCTTAGCAGCCTCTGCAGGGACAGAGTTAGAAAATATACAAAATCTTGGCTGTTTGAGGTTTTTTCTGATTCCATAAAACAAAGTACTCAGTACTATTTTTTCCAGATCTTTAAAGTATGACAGTGGTGCTTTAATAGGCATTGCATTAAATTTGTATATTGCTTTGGGAAATATGGACATTTTAACAATATTGGTTCATCCTAGCCATGAGCATGGTATGTTTTTCCTTTGTTAACATCTTCAGCTATTTCCTTTCTCAGAATTTCGTAGTTCTCTTTATAAAGATCTTCCACATCCTTTGTTAGGTAAATTCCCCATATAATTCATCTTCTTTGGCACTACTGTAAAAGGAATAGTGTCCTTGACTATTTTTTCAGCTTGACTTTTGCTGGTATATATAAAAGCTACTGATTTGTAAGTATTGATTTGTATCCTGAGACACTGATGTTTTCCTTGATCACTTCTAAGAGTTTTATATAATAATAATAATTAATGCATTGAGGCCTTTTTGCCTCTTTGCCTACTTGTACTGGCAATGAAGCCCAGCTAGGTGTGTGTGGCAAATTATCTTGATCTGTACACCTTTATCTTTCTCAGTAAACTTTGCTCTATGCATGCCTTAAGAAAAATTGATAATAATGCACTGAATTTCAACCAATGGAAAGCGGAATTCAGCTGTTCTCTTTTGAGGTTTTCTGCTAATGCTGTCATTGCATTGCACGGCATGCTAGAAGAAAGGAGTAAATTTGAGTTTTGTCTAAAATGAATATGATGTTAGCAGCCAGACAGTAAGAAGGAAGTTGGAAAATCTGAGTTAGAGCCATGGTGATTCTCCCTACTAGGCCTAAGATACTGAATATATTCTGTTAGCTGTGCTTCACTGTGTGAATTGAGTTTATCCTGTGTCTTAACTTGAGTACAAAGCCAAGTTTCTAATCTATCCTTCTCTGAAAGTCCAAGTTGGCCAATTTCCCAGGTTAGTCATGGAGAACAATTTCAGATATACATTTAGTGTCTAAACTCCAATGTGTATATGACAAGAAAGTGTCCCCAAGCAGGGGCAGTGCCTGTAGGTCAACGGCTAGGGCTCCAGCCACATACACCAGAGCTGACAGTTTCAAATCCAGCCCTGGCCTACCAAACAACAAAGACAACTACAACCAAAAAGAAAATGGCCCGGCATTGTGGCAGGTGCCTGTAGTCCCAACTCCTTGGGAGGCTGAGGCAAGAGAATTGCTCAAGCCCAAGAGTTTGAGGTTGCTGTGAGCTGTGACACCATAGCACTCTATCCAGAGCAACAGCTTGAGACTCTGTCTCAAAAAAAAAAAAAAAGAAAGAAAGAAAAGAAAAGAGAAGAGAAGAGAAAAGAAAAGAAAAGAAAAGTAATTGTCCCAAGTAAAAAGAGGATAAAGGGGAGAAGAGTATTTAGAATCTTATAATTGGGAAAATTGCTACAGAACCAGGGGACCTTGAAAATTAAAAACGAAAGAGGCCGGGCATGGTGGCTTACACCTGTAATCCTAGCACTCTGGGAGGCTGAGGCAGGTGGATTGCTTGAACTCACAAGTTCAAGACCAGCCTAAGCAAAACCAAGACCCTGTCTCTACTAAAAATAGAAAAACTAAGGTAAGAGGATTGCTTGAGCACAAGAGTTGGAGGTTGCTGTGAACTATGATGTCATGGCACTCTACCTAGGGCAACAGCTTGAGACTCTGTATAAGGAAAGAGAGAGAGAGAGAGAGAGAAAGGAAGGTAGGAGAGAAGAGAAGGGGGAGGGAGGAGAGGGGAGGGAGGAAAATTGCAAAGTTTTTGGTGTATCTCACTTCCTCAGTCTAATGAATTCATTCCCATGTTTTTAAATATAGAATACATGTGGAATTCATAGGTGAAGTTGAGCCTATTGTGGTGAGACTAGAAAAGTAGGATATTAATGACTCAAAATTTCCTTAGGACACCATTATTTTGAGATTTGGAGGAAGTGAAAGGCATGTCTTGCTATAATATTAAAAGAACGTTTTCCTTGAACTCAGGCATCTGTCACCAAGACTGTATCCTTTGTAGGTAGCATTAATAGAGTTCAATAATACATTTAGAAATTCAAAAGAAATAGTATAAATGCCATTGTTTATGATTTTATTATGGTTGAGTGAGATATAAACGGAAACAGAAAATTCAGGAAGATTCATTTTAGCTACATTCTCCCACACTTTAATTAATTTGGGAAAACACAGATATTTTGAACAGCACAGGTCTCATCAATTAGCTTTAATTAATCTCTTTATGGTTTTAAATACATGCTATTCAAAATATTGATTTTTTTCAAAATATTGATTTAATACATTTAAATCTTCAGACATATACATATACTGTTAGTGAGTGTGAATTTTTATATAGTTTTTGGAGGACCGTTTTGTACTAAGTATCAAAATTTAAATTGTATATACCATTTTTCCCAACGATTTTCATTTTTGAAAGAATATTGTTGACAAGGAAATTACATGAATTAGAAAACTGAAGATAACATAATTATTTTCATTATAGGACTGGTTACATAAATTTGTATCAATCATTTCACAAATTATAGCAACATACTTGAATAGGTCTATTTGTGTAGAAAATAAAAGTTCTATAGTAAAACACTCACACACTCACAAAATAATTCCATCTGTTTAAGTTTTTTATGTCAACATGCACGGATTTCTTTCAAGTTTTAGAACGGTGTCCATGAGATGGTTGCTGGGAGTGGCTCTCCTGTGTGGGGCAAATCTACTGGAGGAGTGTAAGAACCGAACTTTCAAACTGGATTTTGTGTATTTTTGTATGTTGGGCTTATTTTTAATAAACACTTATTTATTACTTAATAACTTTAATAAAATGAAAATAATCACATACTATATACAATTTATTACGCAGAAATAAAATCTAGATTGGGCATGATTTTCTGTGACAATGTTTGATTCTTAAAGTTTCAGGTACATTTTAACTCAAATATATTTTTTAAAAAATGAACATATTCCTGAAATAATTTTTAAACATGCAGTACACTAATTCTTTCTGGAATAATTTGCCTATAATTCCCGTAGCAGGAAAATCAGACCATTTACAACCAGAAGGAATCAAAGAGATAGGTTTCTTATCCCATATTTGGAAAACTTCTGGCTTTTAATTTTATTTTACCCCCCAAATGTAACTAGATGTCTTGTGGGAGAATTAATTGTCTAAGCCTCCAAGTCTATTCTAACAAATTGACGCATAGTAGAATGTCGTGATAACATTTGTAGTTATTTTTATCTACTCAGTGAGCAGTGACCTATATTGAAATTTGCATTTTAATTACATAATCTTACCTACTGTGGCATGAGTGAATGCTAATCACAGTTTGAACAATAGGCAGATTAAAAGAATAACTATAACAATGTTCTTCTCGGTTTTTATTAAAGACAAACTGTGAAATTGTCAAAAATAAAATTTACTTGGTTATCTTACAGAATCATAACATCGTTTTTTTTGTTTCATGGGCAAAACCAAAAACACATTATGTATGTCAAAGTATATGTAAAATATAACAAAATATGACTTAATAAAAATAATTTAAAGATCTCTGATAATGTGGCGTTTTAAGATAATCAGAGGTATTGAGAAGCAGTTTCTTTTCCCTCGAGAGAAAATGATATAGGATATTTAAAAGTTAATGAATAATAAATATTCTACAGTAATTTCTTAGAAAGAAAGAAATCTAGGAATTAAATGGATCTGTGGCTGGAGAAAGAAAAATAGAAGCCAGCGCATTTTCCTTTATTTTGACCTGTCATTTAACTACTATCTTAAGACTTTCATGTAGAGAAAATTATTCTGCTGTACTTTTCAAAGAGGCCTTGAAAAAAAAAGGATGAGAAGAAAGAATAACTGGGGGCAGAAACGATAGACACACGTTTTTACTAGGTGCTGAATGACTTGTTGGAGGGATAGGGTGGGAAATTGTCTATTCACGGGAACTCTCCAAAAGCTTCCAATCACTAGAAAAATATGCATACAGTTAATTTTTGTGATTTTTTCATTTTTGATTTTTGACTTTGTATCCTCCACTTTATGAAATTCAATTATTCTATTAGGACCTTTTTTCCCCCCAAGGGAGTTGTATATATCTGTATAACAATCATAATACAGGTAACTTATATTATATAAATATATGTAAATCTTGTTTGTGGAAAAAAATAATTTTCCTCCTTCCTCTAAAAAAACAGAATAAAACTCACGTTCTCATCAAGAAATCACACCAGTTATTTAAATAGAGAAAATTTAATCTAAAGAATGTTACTTCAGGTGTGAAATAAGTTACTGGAAAAGAAGAGACCATT
>CAUYRH010010616.1:0-41276 GCA_963574655.1 Perodicticus potto
TGATCCCATCTCAGGGTGGGCAAAGGACTTGAAGAGAAACTTCTCTAAAGAAGACAGGCGCACGGCCTACAGACACATGAAAAAATGCTCACCATCCTCAATCATCAGAGAAATGCAAATGAAAACTACTTTGAGATATCACCTAACTCTAGTAAGATTAGCCCACATCACAAAATCCCCAAACCAGAGATGTTGGCATGGATGTGGAGAAAAGGGAACACTTCTACACTGCTGGTGGGAATGCACACTAATACGTTCCTTTTGGAAGGATGTTTAGAGAGTACTTAGAGATCTAAAAATAGACCTGCCATTTAATCCTATAATTCCTTTACTTGGTATATACCCAGAAGACCAAGAATCACATTATAACAAAGATATCTGTACCAGAATGTTTATTGCAGCCCAATTCATAATTGCTAAGTCATGGAAGAAGCCCAAGTGCCCATCGATCCATGAATGGATTAATAAATTGTGGTACATATATACCATGGAATATTATGTAGCATTAAAGAAAGATGGAGACTTTACCTCTTTCATGTTTACATGGATGGAGCTGGAACACATTCTTAGCAAAGTATCTCAAGAATGGAAGAAAAAGTATCCAATGTACTCAGCCCTACTATGAAGCTAATTTATGGCTTTCATACCAATTATAGCACAAGAATATGGGAAAAGAAGTAAGGGAGGGTAGGGGAGGGGAGGGGAGGGGGAGGTTGGGTGGAGAGAAGGTAAATGGTGGGATTACACTTATGGTGCATCTTAGAAGGGTACAGGTGAAACCTACTAAATGCAGAATACAAATGTTTTCATACAATAAATGAGAAAATCCCATGAAGATTATGTCGAAAAGTTGGATGAAATATTTCAGATTGTATACGCAGCCAGCACATTGTACCCCATGAATGCACTAATGTACACAGGTATGATTTAATAAAAAATAAAAAAAAAATATTGGTTCCACAGATCCTTGTTTTTTTTTTTTTTTTTTTTTTTTTTTACTTGAGACAGAGTCTCAGTGTGTCAGCCTGGGTAGTGTGCTGTGGTGTCACAGCTCACAGCAAACTCAAACTCTTGGGCTTAAGTGATTCTCTTGCCTCAGTCTCCCAAGTAGCTGGGACCACAGGTGCCTACCACAATGCCCAGATATTTTTTGGTTGCAGTGTCATTGTTGGTTTAGCAGGCTCAAGCCAGGCTTGAACCCTCCAGCCTCGGTGTACATGACAGGCATCCTATTCACTGAGCTATGGGTACCGAGCCTCTTTGTTGGTTTTTAAAATGCTTTTGAGCACATGTACTTTACATCTTTCTAGCACTCCTGTTTGTTCTTATTTGTATATTTGGTATACAAGAAGCCATTTTTGGTATATCTATCTTTAACTTTCTAGTTTTACAATACATATGTTTTTTTATTTTTACATATACATGTGTTAATTAGGTTTCCACTTTTTGCCTTCACAGAGTTTAAAAGGCTTAAAATTTAATAATAATAACAATGTTTAAGATAAGTACTAGAAACAAAAACCATGTAAAGAATGAACGAAGATAAATACATTCAGAAAAGAAAACAGACGATTACTGCATCAAAATATAATGCCAAGAATGTTCATATTGTCAAATAAGACATTATAGAGTGCTTTGACTCTGAGGCTCAGCATGAAGTCATCAGATAATTACTTATTTTTTTCCCAAAGTTTCAAAAAATAGAGAACTAATATTATATAAATAAACATAAAGGAGAGTTTCAAAAAACAGATCATGTCAAATCTTATAGACAATAGAAAAAGAAGAAATATTTTAAAATCATTCTACTTGATCTGGATACACCTGATATTGAAATTGGAGATAATATATTGTTATAAAGGGAAATTACAAACATATTTCACTTATAAGTGAGGATGCAATATCCTAAACAACATAATAATAAGGTGAATTAAAAATTAATGTTTAAGTAATGTACTTTGGTCAGAATTGGATCCAATTTATGTGAGAAGTAGTCACTATTTTATTTCCTTTTTTTTTTTTTTCCGTGTGGAAGGGACATGGAAAAACAAAAAGATCATAGAGAATGATTCTTATGCATATATTAGTTCTTCCTCTTGGAGTCATAATTTAATTCATGGTTACTTTGAGCATACTAGATAGTTCTTCCAAATTAAAATATGTTTGTGTGCCTCTTCACAGTTGCCAATAGGACTCGCACAGTGGTTAGATGTATTATTTACCTCTTGGAAATAATACAACAGGACATCTAGGTTCTGAATTCCATCTATTTAGTAGTGTAGCATTGAAAATGGCCAACTTTTAGTGGAGTCCACCACAAGATAAAGATTTTTGTTGGATCAGATAGGTATATATGTGACTTTTTATAGAAGGTCCTCATGACAGAAACATCCAATATTTAACTAAATATAAGATAAAACAAAAATTCTCAATGGAACCAATGACAAGCCAAGTTAAGAAGAAAATAACAGTGGAAGACTTTAGGCGCTATTCCTCTGACAGAAAATAACAACGTTCTTTCTTGTCAAAAACAGTCATTGGATGGGCAATGGACTACAATTGAGGCATTCAATTAGTGGACTATATACAGTTATGGTTAGTTACATTCAGGCCTTGATCTTGATTGCAGAGCCTCTACTACAATCTAAAACTGTAGAACTATGACTACCTATCTTTCAGAGAATTAAAATGTCAATTTTATCTCTAGGGCTCTCTGAGCTTCAGGAATTCTGGGGCAGAGACTTTCTAACAGAGTACAGACCTCCTTTATGGTAAGGTTGGGTAAGGAAATCAGGGAAGATTTTACTTTTCATTATGGTATAAATATTGCTTCCCTTTCCTAAATATTTTATTGCATGAAACTGATAATTTTTTATTTAATTTCCTTTATAATTCTTCTTTTCATATTATAGGCTTTTAACTAAGCTTGACATTTAGCTTTTTCTTGGGAAGACCCAAGTCTTTTCTCTAGGGATTGTTCCAGGTAAGTCAACTGTTCAGAGTGATTACTTAATTTGAATTTGTTCCAACTATTCTAATTAACTCATTTGTAATGAACTTCTACGCTCTCTGATTTCTAGTGATGATATAAATTTTTAAATTTTCTCTGCACATATACATGGAAAAATTATTTTCCTTATAAAATAATCCAAGATATTTTTGAAAACTCAATTTTCTCCCCAGTCTGGAGTATGTGCTCAGGTGATATCTAATCCCCTAGGTGTTATGTTTTCTTCTTATATTCATCGGTGCTTGTAGACATTTGTAATTTCCTGTGATAATATTGAGGGGACCTAGGGAGATGCTTTTAATTAGGAAAGCGGTGGTCATAGGAGTGACAAATGACACAGGCATTTCAGTGACTGAAACATGAGGAGTTCTTCTTCCACTTTTGGGAACGGTCTGTCATTGGTCAAGAAGGAAGATTCCAGCATTTTCCTTATTAGATATAAAACTTAATAGTTAGGCATATGAATGTTATAGTGAATCCTCGATGGAAGTTAGGTACTTTTTAGTTGCTACACCATAATCAACAGAGTGGAGAAAAACTTAAGTAACTAAGTTTAATGTTGCTAAATTTCTTTTTTTATTTTTCTAAGAAATATTGGGCCTGACCATGTTAATTTCTGCTGGTTAGGTCAGTTTTTACATAGTCTTGCAAACCCAGCATTTTTGTTTTCCTGTGATGAAATTTTTCAGCAGGTGAGAATAATTCAATTATATTTGTACAGTAAATGTTGACTTTATGTTTAAATGTCTTTATACTCAGGCATGCACTTTGGATGTTTGACACCTCTCTCAAAGATGGAGATAATGGAACGTCTGTGTGGAAATGAAAGGACTGTAGCCACTTGGATCTATTCCTAGATTTAGTGATCGTCCACACATTATCATGGGCTCTGTGAGCCCACGTGATGGATGAGGCAGGAAAAGTTACCTTCAGTAAAGGAAGCATTGACTTTCAAGGACCAAGGTTAGTTATTGAAACAACTGATAAGAGTAGCTCATTAATAATTCCTGTAATGTGTGGAGATATAGCTAGCATCTTAAATATCATATGTTTTCATCAGAGAAAAATTTTAATTGGAAAAATTAAGCTAGCAAAACACAGAAGGTACTCAGAATATGCAAAATATATTTGGTATTATATTCAGCCTGATAGATGTTTATTTTCCATTTTGCTAGTTAACAAGAGAAATATGTTACACATATCACAAATCAACCAATGGATTTCTAATCTCATGTTATGGGATATTATATTTTACATTACAATTTATTTTATTTTATTTATTTATTTTTTATTATTAAATCATAGCTGTGTACATTAGTGCAATCAAGGGGTACAATGTGCTGGTTTGACATAGAATCTGAAATATTTTCATCAAACTGTTTCACATAGCCTTCATGGCATTTTCCTAGTTATTGTATGAAGACATTTGTATTCTGCATTTAGTAAGTTTCACCTGTACCCTTCTAAGATGCACCGTAGGTGTGGCCCCACCAATTACCCTCCCTTCACCCCAACCTCCCCCCTCCCCTCCCCTCCCTTGCTCCTTTCCCCATATTCTTGTGCTATAATTGGGTTTTAGCCTTCATATGAAACCTTTAAATTAGTTTCATAGTAGGGCGGAGTACATTGGATACTTTTTCTTCCATTCTTGAGATACTTTGCTAAAAAGAATATGTTCCAGCTCCGTCCATGTAAACATGAAAGAGGTAAAGTCTCCATCTTTCTTTAAGGCTGCATAATATTCCATGGTATACATGTACCATAATTTATTAATCCATTCATGGATCGATGGGCACTTGGGCTTCTTCCATGACTTAGCAATTATGAATTGGGCTGCAATAAAGATTCTGTTAATATTTTAAAATACTGGAATTTACTTTATTTTAAATGAATTATCACCCATAGTAAAAGTATTTCTTTCATATAATTGACAAAAGGTGGAATTTCTGGTTTAAAAATATGGGCAGTGTAAGCCTCTCTTTAACTTTGCCCTTTTAGCCTTAAGAAATTTAATATCAATTTACAATGAAAGTATAAATAACACACATGTCTTAGTATTCCTGCTCAAACTAGGTGGTATCATATGGAGATATGTTTGCCAATTTAGGTGAAAATGTTGTTATTTTAGTACATACATTATTATATACTTGGTGATGGTTTCTACCTCCTCTGATAGGAATTTTGTGTTCAGAGCTGTATTTATTTTTTTCTTTTTGGGTATTGATTTTATTATTAATGATTTGCAAGAAATCTTTACACATTAAGGTCAGTAATTTGTATGGCACATACCTGGCACTGATTTCTTCAGTAATTTATTGACTTCTTATTTATTTATTTATTTTTTGTTGTTTGTTTGTTTCTTTTTTCCAGTTTTTGGCCAGGGCTGGGTTTGAACCTACTACCTCCGGCATATGGGGCCAGCGCCCTACTCCTTTGAGCCACAGGCGCCCTGACTTCTTATTTTTGTACATGCCCCATGTGATGTGTGGAATGTGTAGGGAGTCATATGTGGTGGTGATTTCTTTGATGACTGTGTTTTTAGTATCAAGCCTAGAATGTTTGAGTCTAGAGTTAGTTGATTATATAAATTTTTGCATATTTTAAAAGATTTTCAATTGCACAGATAAAATAAAAATATCATTTTATTATAAAATTTAAGCAATTTATGATAGGAATTACTGAAATATGCCCTCATTTCCTTGATTATCTCACTCAGTTTCATGGCATTAGCATGTGATCGAATGACTCTAAAGTTCGTATGTTTATTCCCAGTCTATCCCATGAATTCTAGAGTCACATATCTACCTAACTATTTCATATCTCCACTTGGATATCAAATAAACATTTTGAGTTTAACAGGTCCCAAACTAAGCCCTGATATTCCCTTCAAAACCTACCCCTCCTGTCCTCTTCCACATCTCAGTGAATGGCAAATCACCTTCTGATTGCTCATAATTACATTCTCAGAACCTTTCTGGCTCTTTCTCTTACCTTCTTCATCCAACTAGTCAACAAATTCTGGCAGCAGTACCGTCGGAATATGTCCAGAAGCCAGCTAGCTCACACCGGCTGCACTGCCCCGGCCTGGCCTCCCAGCTCTTACTTCTCTTCTCTGGCATTATGGCAGCCTCACATCCCCTTTCCCATTGGTAAGTTCTCTGCATAGTAACCACAGCAATCCTATTTAAAACCAAAAATAAAAACCAAGTCAGAGCTCGTCTCCCCTGGGCTTAAATCGTCCAAAAGCTTATTCTCTCATTCAGTGGAAACACCAATGGCCACAAGGTGTGTTTTATCTTCCAGACCTCATTTCCTCTGATCTCTCTTTCTCTCTCCGGATAATTCCAAGGAACATCACCAAACCTAGGGTTTGGACAATGCCAGATTCCCGCTCCCACAGTGCCCTGTGCTCCCTGCTTCTTTTGCCTGGGAAAATGCCCTGAAACACCCAGCCTTTTCCTCCTGTCTTCTGCATCTTCTGCACTGAAATGTCACTTTCTTAGGGAAGTGTGACTTCTTCATTCTTTTATTTATTTACTTATTTGCTTTATTTTCCTCTGAAACATTTGTCACCATTTAACATATATTTTACTTATTTTTCTTTTGATCGTTCTTGTTACCACTACAATGCATGCTCCGCGAGGGCAGAGTGGTTGCTGTTGCTCATTGCTGTTCCCCCAGTGCTAAGGATAGTACCTGGCACTTGTCAGACATTCAAAAATTGTTTGTCAGCTCAGCACCTGTAGCTCAGTGAGTAGGACGCCAGCCACGTACACTGAGGCTGGTGGGTTTGAGCCCATCCTGGGCCTGCTAAACAACAATGAAAACATCAACCAAAAAATAGCTGCACGTTGTGGCAGATGCCTGTATTCCCAGTTACTCGGGAGGCTGAGGCAAGAGAATCACTTAAGCCCAAGAGTTTGAGGTTGCTGTGAGCTTTTACACCACAGCCTCTACAGAGGGTGACATAGTGAGACTCTGTCTCAAAAAAAAGTTTGTCAAATGAACTAATTAATTTAGCATATACTTCTCTTTTATTATCACCCTCAAATTCAGATCACTTCCCACTCCCCAGAGGCAATTAACGGTAAGTGAAGAAAGTACATTAAAGAGCCTTATATGCAGGAAATCTGTAATACAAACAAATAAACAAACAAAGAAAAAACAGCAAGTGCCAACATAGAGTCACGGAAGAACACACACAGAATTTAGATGCTGTTATTCCATCTGGAACTTATTATTCTGTGAAGTGTGAGGGGGGAATATATCCCCCTCCCAGTTGTGCTATTATTATTAGAAACTATCCACTAATTCCCTACTGATCTATTATGCCACTTTTAACATATATTACATCTGTCTCTACTCAGGCCAGGTTCCTGGACTGTTTCTATCTGTAATGCGCAATTTTAAAATTATAGCTTTATAGCAAACTTGCCTGTCTTTAGGGTCAGTTATCCCTCATTAGTCTTTTTCGAAATGTCCCTGGCTATTTTCATGAGTTTATTCTTCACAGATCTGTTGGAATTAAGTTGTGAAGGTAAATAATCAGAATTTTTTTTGGGATTTCATTTAATTTGCAGACTTATTTGTGTAGAATTGACATGCCTACACTGTGAAGTCGTTCCATCTTGGAACATGGTATTTCTTCCTAATAATTCATGTCTTTTATGGTGCAGAGTACAGTCATGTTGTCATCCTGAGGTTTAGCGTGTTTCCTATTAGTTTTCTAATTAAGTTATTACTGGCCTATAGAACAGCTATTAACTTTTATATATATATTTTTCATCTTAAGGCAACGTACTGTGTCCCATTGTTAGAGGTTTTTGTTGTTGTTATAGTCACGCTGTTGTTGTCATTTCTGTTGTGTCTTTTTGGTTTTCCAGATAGAGATTCATCATCTCAAAATAATGGCAATTTTGTCATCCCTTTGATTAGACTGGATTCCTCAGAATTCAAAAATTGAGGCAGTGGTTTATGTATGAGTAATCTGGCAGGTAGACAATCCCTTGTAATACTGCTCACAAACTGCGGAGCAAAGCAGAGAAAGACAACCACAGGGAGTGTTACTGAGTGGGGCACAGCTAGAGCAGCTGTCCAATTCTGCTGGACTGACCAAGAAGCATATGAGTATGTTATATGTCTCAGGATTATCTATTCCAAGGAACGTCACCAAAGCCAGCCATTAAAAAATTTATCCACCTTCCTTCATCTGACATATTTCAAAGTTTTACCCAAATGGGTATTCTGAGTTTTGCATGTGTGGGTACTAAGTGTGGTCCCAGTACATTCCATGCCTCAGGATTGAGAGGGAAAGTCCAGGGAAGGAGACATGGTGTGGGTCTGCAATGAGGCTCTATTAGATTATAACAGCTGTAAATCAATCTGAGAGTACTAGCACAGTGATTGCCGGAATGTGAGATAGGCAGGGCATCAGGAGTGTGTGTAAGAGAAGGCTGGTGCAGTCCACTCTTTGTACCCAAGATCCTCTGGTGCATTCCATCACATCTGGCTACCACACTACAATTGGAGGGAACATGATGCCCTCACTTTATCTCTGAGAGATGGAAATACTAATCCAATCTTTCATAGAGTCACATTCAGAGTAGGCGGCCGTAACCTATGCAAAGATGGTGAATAAAATAATGTCTCATTCCTGAAAGTTTCTCGTGTTTCTGCCCCAGAGATCCTCTGACTTTTCTTTTGAGATGCTTGTGATGCTTGTGATAAACCCTCTAAGTCATTCTAATGAGATTTTATATGTGCACTATATGTGTATTTAAATTGCAAGTGGGTTTCTCTTGTAGGCAAGTATAGAATTGGGTCTTGCTTTTTAATCCAGTCTAAAAAGTGTTCCATTTTCATTAGTGTATTTAGGCCATTTAGATTTAATGTAATTATTAACATATACACATAAATGGTCATCTTACTATTTATTTTCTACTTGTCCTTTCTATTCTTTACTCCTTTTTATCTTCTTTTTTGCCTCCTTTCGTATTGAGTATATTTTAGTATTTTATTCTTCTCCACTGTTGGTTCAATACCTATATCTCTTTGCCTTACATTTTTTGTGTTTACAATTTACTTTTTAAACTTACACATTGTATTATGCCACTTCATGTGCTGTGTCATAACTGTACAATAGTATGCTTCAATTTCCCCCATTACACTTCGTATGGCCATATATTTTGTTTTACTTACCTTCTAAATTCCATGATTCAATGTTATTTTTGTCATATAACATTAATTGTTTTAAAGAGATTAACAATGAGAAAAAAAACCCTTCTATATTTGCCATTTCTGGGGGTTATTTCTTTGTGTAAACCTGGCATATAGGACAACCATTAGTTTTCATGTATTTATTTTTATCATAAAGCAATGTACTGAATCTTAGTATTAGAGTTCTGTGTTGTTGTCTTCACCACTATTGCTACCATTCCTGCTGCTGTTCTTGAGTCTTTTTGGCTTTCCAGATAGACATTCATCATCTCAAAATAATGATAATTTTCTCATCTCTTCAATTACCCTTAATAGCCTTGATTCCTCTGAATTCAAAAATTGAGAAAGTGGTTTATAGATCCATATACACACACGTTTATATGTGTGTGTGTATAAAACTTATAGTATCATTTTCCTGTTGCCAAAATAATTTCCTTTAATGTGCCTTATCAACAGATGTGATGAAAATACATTTTATACTGCTTTGTTGGTCATTTTTTTAAGCCATAGCCTTTCATTTGAGGAATATTTTCTTTGCCCTGTTCATTCTTTGTTTCCTTCTGTGTGTTCTGTTGGGGAAATTTCCATTGTCATGTTGTCAAGTTAATTTTTCTTCAATATATAATCTGTGTATTTTCTATTTTAGATGTTACATTTTGATATCCAGAAGTTTCATTTGAGCCTCATATTACATCTTTCGTTTTTTTCTTTTCATCCTGTTTATGGTTTTACTACCTTCTTATATATATAGCAACTGTATTTCAATATTCTTGTCTGATACCTTTGTCATCTTTGTCAATTATGGATCTGTTTTTACATTGATTAACTTTTCTCCTAATTATGGTCTGTATTACCCCAGTCCTCCAAATACCACTTAATTTTATACTGGATGCCAACCATTGTGATTTTACACTGTTTGGTGGTGAGCTTCATTATGTTCTATTATATAGCATTGAATTTTATTGTAGCATGAGGTTACCTGGAATCCATTGAATTCTTTCAATGTTTGTTTTTAAGCTTTGCTAAGGTGTATGCTGAGTAGCATTAAGACTAGAGCTAGTTTAACCCCACTGGAAGCTGGTGCTCTTCTGAAAACTTGACCTGATGCTCTATTATAATGTCTTTCCACTCCGGGTGTCACACAATTTCAGCCCCCTGCAAGCTCTGGATACTTTTTGGTTTGCTAATTTTCAGTGGTTTTTTTCTTGAATTTGGGCCACTTCCTTTCAAGTATACTCAGCCAAATATTTGAAAGACCCCTCCACAGATTTCTGGGGCATTCTGTCTCTCTCTGTGTTATTTCCCTTCACTCTGGTGCTGTGTCCCTCAAATGGTGCTGTGTCCCTTTACTTCCCAAATTCTGATTTGAGTTGTCCCTACATTTTCTACAACACAAGACAGTAAGCCTGGCAATCACCTTGTTTGTTTTCATTCTCTCAGTCCTCTGTGGCTTGTTGTTCAATGTTTAAATGTCATTTTTTCATATTTGTTTCTAGATTTCAAGTTATTTAATGCAGAAGAATATAAACATGTTCCCTGTTATTCCCTAGTGTCCTGGAAAAGGAAGCTATGTGCTCATAAATTATACTTCTGTAAAGGTTATTTAAACAAAAAGAAAATGATGTTTGTTGTAAATAAATCCAACCCCAGTTTGTTAGTGGCAAATTCTAAGAATTGTTATTCTCTTTAATTATGAGCTAGGTTTCTAGTTTGACTCCAGAACTTACATATGTTTAAAAAAAACTATAAGTAGACACTTGTGGTTTATATTTTTATTTGACTAATTGTCAAGAGGAGAAGTAGCTTTGGGGCAAATCTGATGAGTTCAGTCTTGGACTCATGCTTGAAGTTTTCTGTTTAATGCCAGGGGTAGATGTTCAGAAATCAGTTGGATCTGTTGCTTCTGGCACTCCAGAGAGTTCTGAACTGCAGATAAAGGCTTGGGAATCACCAGTGGAGACTTAATAGAGTAAATATAGAGAGCTTGCACAGACTCAGAGGAGAAGTGCAGGATAAAATCCTAAAGAAAGCCAGGGGGTTGAAGGAGAGCTTTCCAAAAAATGTAGCCTAGAAAAGTGTGGTTCAGTGTTGGTTTTCTCCAAGAAACTAACACCTGCATGAATAACGAGAACTGAAAAGTCATTAGTCAGTACTAACTCCGAGTGGTAGGCTGTTCATAGGTACCCACGTCATTTTCTTTCTCTTTTTCCACTCTTTCTTTTTCTTCAAGCAGAGGGTAAACATTCAGTCTGTGGAAACAGAGGATGAGACACCTGAACAAGTGGGCTATTGCCTGGGATCACATCTAAGGGGCCTTCTGGATCTAATCATCTATGAAAAACTGATAAAATACAGATTTTTACAACTATTACAAAGCAATAGTAAAAACCAATAAGAAAACTTTGTGAGGTTCTCTGCCACACACACTGTTAAGGTCAAAATATCAGCTCAATATTATTTCCATGACTGCCAGAAAGAAATTCCTGGAAAATATTGAAAACTGGCTTGGGGCTCTTCACTTATATAAGTCCTATTTTTATTTCATTTCTCTCCATCTGAGGTTGAATAACGCTGAGGTTGGAATTGTATTGCTCTTTATGTGGTAAGACAGTTTAGTTTTTGAAATTGGGCTTCTACTCAAGGTTTTGGCAGCTAGTTGGTTCTTCCCTTTCCTAAATAATGAATCTACAAAAAGGAATTAGATTGGTCTTTGATTTGATCACAACCCTTCCCAATAGATGTCATTTTATATAAAGGCGTTAACCCCCAAACAAAGCAGAACTCAGTCTTCTCAGGAAGACTATAATTGAAGGATTTAGAATTATATGGGCTGAGTGAGTTCTTTCTTAAAAATATATTCATTATTGGCAGCAGAAGGAGATGGTTCTTTGGGACAGGAAGATGTGGTGAGTTAACATTTGCTGATTTTCCTAGGTGTTTAAAATATGTTTTTCATTCTTTACCACCCAGTGAAATAACACATTAGTCTGATTTTCTACATGAGAAAAAAAAATTCGTCCAGGGAGTAAATAACTTGCTCAAGGCCATCAAGCTAGAATACCGTGATTTGTCTGGTCTGGTCCATAAGCCTTTCCCCTTTCTGAAAGGCATGCTGCCTTCACTGGCTAGGAGGACAATTTTTCTGCATTCTGACAGGTCAGAGAGTTCACACCACTCTGGGGGATTTAGGAATGGAGAGAGCGATGCAGAAAGTAAGTTTCACCACCTCACCCAATACATTATTTTAGTTTTTAGTAATAAAGTATGTAAGTGCACAGAACAAAGTACCTAGTTCACCTCATGAGCAAGAAGCCTATACACAGAAAATATTAATAACACAGAATTTGATTTCAAAGCACTTGGGTTCCAATTCCAGATCTGCTACTTACTAGCTGTGTATTCTGAACAAACCTTAATTCCCTTATTGGAAGAAATGTGGCAATGGTGCCCATCCCACATTGCTTTTGTACAAATCTGAGCATACGTCTGACTTGAGCAGTATCCCAGTAGCTTCAAAGAGGAAACCCTTGCCAGTAATTTTTATGTTTGGAATCCAGAAACAGGTTTTGGAAGGAGTACCGTAAGGGGATGCCAGACCCCTTCAGGGAGTCAGAAATTCTGACACTGATCCAGTGGGTCATGGTACGGAGATGGAGACAAGGTCTGAAGACAAATAAGACAGGTAAAAATGATAACCAGTAGAAAGGAGATACTGAAGGGTAAAGAAGAGTAAACTCTGGTGGCATATCTGTGCTGAAAAGGAAGTGGCTCAGAGCCGTTCCCACATTTATAGGAAGCAGTGTGCTGGGCAAATATGTGGGAATCAGGATGGAGCACAAAGGGCTAACTGATATTTTAAATGTTAAATTATGCAGAAACATCACTAGCTTCCATAGTCTCTAAAATAAATATTAGTACTTTTTCCTGCATCCATTATTGGAAGTTAAATCCTAGAGAAATAAAGGGGTGCAGATGAAGGGAGCTAGGGATGTAAGAGTGTCCGCCTTAAACAGGCAGTAGTCTGGAGCCTCAGCACTCTGGGAGGCTGAGGCCAGTGGATTGCTGGAGCTCAGGAGGTCCAGACCAGCCTGAGCAAGAGCAAGACCACCATCTCTTCTGAAAAACAGAAAAACTAGTGGGTGTAATGGTGCATGCCTGTAGTCCTAGCTACTAGGGAGGCTGAGGCAAAAGGATTACTTGAGCCCAAAAGTTTGAGGTTTCTGTGAGCTATGATGTCACGGCACTGTATCGAGGGTGACCGAGTTGGACTTTGTCTTAACAGCAAAAGAAAAAGCATTAAATGAATATTACCAGGATCTGGATTAGACACTAGGGGTCAGTAACATAAGACATCATTGTCTGGGGCTATCCAGGAGCTCACCAGCTAGTGTGAAGCTGTATACATAAGGAAACAACAACAACAATAAAAACCCCAGGTAATTTTGCACATTGAATAACCTTGAGGAAGGAGGATTCTGCGGTTTCTATTTTAACCAGTTCGCTATGGGTTCCTATTATGTTTTGAGCGCTGTGCTGAAGAGTTGAACAAACAGATAAATAAGAAAATAAGATAGAATCCATGTCTTCAGGTTGTTCCCAAAGACTGGCCTCAACTCGAGATTTGTTTGCTTAGATTTAAATAAATATGTAGTCATTTCACATGGAGATATCTAAGTGCTGTTTTACTACCAGATCATTTTATTACAGAAATTGGGAAATCTAATCTTTGCTTCTCTTGTTGTTATTACCACGTATTCTCTTTCCCCTTATATGTACCCAGAGACCCAAGTATCAGGTAAAGTCTTTTAATTCAAATAAGCAGTGATGGATAAAGGTGATGTACTGAAGAAATGACTAAATTGAATGTGGTTAAGAAAATGATACTTCAAAAGTGGTTTCATCTTATAAGAGAATTGAGCTTTGGCCAGTTTTCACACCTCAGCACCTTGACTGTATTGTGTTTCTGGAAGGTAAAAAATATTAAACATTGTTAATGATTGATTGCCTCTCAGCTTTCAAGTGTTACATCAAACAGATCTTTAAAAGGGGGGAATTTTATTCTTTTAAAGCACATTGACAGAATTTTTTGATTATTAAAAACTAATGCCCCAGATTTACTACATTTAATCCAAATCTGATCTGAGAGTGAAATCCCCTTTTGGCAGCATCATTAGTAATTTACTGCATTGTGGGCCTTCCTTTCTGGGGCAAAAAATATTGGCTAGGAGAGTTCTGGCTAACACATTGTAAAATAAAGCTGGAAAATGGATTATATGGGACTTTGCCAATTCTATACCCATCTGAAGATTCCCAAGTGAACCAAGATGGCTTTCCTCTACAGCTGCTCTCTGAGAGCTGGTATGAACACCCAGAGGCTCCCATTTTGGATTATGAAATCTGAAACTTTACAGGATGGGCTCTGAGGACATTTGCTCTTACTCATCTTTGCCAGCGAGGCTGCAGATCCTAATGGGTGTTCCCTGTCCCACAAACAGAGCTCCCACCACGGTCCAGTCACTGCACCCTGCCCTACCCATTTAGAAAACTAGAGGCAGTAGTGGTTTCCCCATCATTAGTTCCTGAATCTTTCTCCATGCCATGTTGGTTCCCTTAACCCTGGCATCTCTGTTTCTTTCTCTGGTTTACAAGGTGAGTTTAGGTGCAAATCAGTGGTCCCCAACTTTTTTGGCACCAAAGACCAGGGTCATGGAAGACAATTTTCCACAGGCTTGGAGTGGGAGGGATGGCTTTGATATGAGTCTGCAAGCAATTGATTCATTATGGTCTCTGTGTAGTTGAACCTCTCTGCTAATGATCTCTATTTGCAGCCACTCCCCAGCATGAGGCTTCATCATCTGAGCTCCACCTCAAATCATTAGGCATTAGAGTCTCCTAAAGAGCAGCAACCTTGATCCCTCACAGGAGCAGTTTACAGTAAGGTTTATGTTCCTATGACAAGCTAATGCTTTTGTGATCTGATAGGAGATGGGACTCAGGCAGAGATGGAAAAATGGGTAGTGGCTGTAAACACAGATGAAGCTCCTCTTGCCAGCTTGCTACTGCTGCTCACTGCCTGCTGTGTGGACCCCAGTTCCTAAAAGGTTACAAACCCTGCACTAGTCTGCAGCCCAGGGGTTGGTGATCACAGGTCTAAATGACATTCAAGCTGGGTATTAAATAGAGGCTACCCCATGCTATGATGGGAACAGTTACCAAGGCACAACCCAATTGTCTTAGTTAGGAATAGTCCTTTAGGAAAGACAAATTTCCATATTCAGGACCATATAGAAGTTTGAAGGACATCTCTAAGTTTATGATTATCAGCATAATTTGCTTCTTTGATACTCAGCAAAGTTTGATTTATTGGTCTATTTATATTTGTGTTAAAATGGAGCTTATTTCTTTCCTCGTGTTCTTGATAATGGAATAAACAGTGCCTCATCCATGGGTGTGTATGCATGTGCATATATTTCCCAAGAAATGTACATCGGGAAATAAAGATAGTGGAGAGAACACAAAAAAGTCTATTTTTTAAACCATCCACCTAAACTGTTTAATGAACTTAAAAGCAGAAATGAGAAGTACCCATTAATTTCTCAGCCTCCTAAACATACAGGACATCCTGGCTAACATGCTCTCTTATGCTTCCTATTTCTCTAATATAATGTAGTGGTTTTTCTCTCATAAGTTATTAACATATATGCAATATGATTATATCATTCAAACATATGTGTCGAAAGATGTATCTATCACTCAAGGTTTTTTAAGGATTTTTGAACACAGAATTCAGGGCTTTCAAAAATGTTAAAAGGACTTGAAATGTGAAAAATAGCTAGGTCTTCAGGACTGTTCTAGAATATCACAAGAGTGATCCCACAACACATACAGCCCAGAGACCTGTTATTTCTACCACAATCTAAAAGGTGAGGGAATGATGGGATGGCTGCTGGAATTCTTAACTTCAAGAAGATTCCTCATTGGCCACAGCCCAAGGATCAATGATACAGATTAATAGGATTACACTGCTATCATCATAACTGCTATTGACCTCCACAAATTTGGCATCCTGGCAAATAACAGTGAATCTACTCAGTGCTGTAGGTATTTTGATGCTCAAACCTAGAGACAAGTTGCTGGGATGCCACTGTAAAACCAAAATGCCCAAATCTCAAGCATGAAATTACCTCCACCACACTCCCATCTTGAAATCTCACATGAAACATCTAATTTAAAAATCTTAATTTTCCTCCTGAACTATGACTACAAAGGAGTCTGGAATAAGTACTTTATAACTTTTTAGCTTTAGTAACCGCATAAGACATGGTGCACTGGCAGGAGGTGGGGCTGAATGCGGAACACAGATCAATGAGCTTCAGAGGCAGATAGACCAGATTCCACTAACTCCTGCCATCTTCATGAATTACCTACACTGTCTTAGCTTCAGTTTCCATATCTCATAAATATTAAATGAGACAATACTTAACAGAGAGTCACTGGGAAGACCAAACATGATAAACATTGTTCTTCAACCATGAGGTAAGTGCCCTGGGCCCCCACAGCAAAGTCACAGGGGCACCTCAGGATATCTTAAATTTTTAAGAAAAGCATGGTGATATTTGACATTTATTGGATCCAATGCCAAGTATTTAGCTTGTGGGAGTTTATGTTGATTAGTCTCAACATCAGATTATGCTATGCTCCTTTTGACAATGTTTCATTTTGAAAATGGGTCTTTAGCAGTTACTCTGACATTACACTTGTATTGTACAAAATGCAGTGTGAGGATGGAAGTGTCAAATTAACCATCACAAGTGGTAATGATTCCAAGGTCTGAGAGCATGTATAAGCCCCATTAGTAAGTGTCATTGATTTGTTTCCCCCATTTCTGCAAATTCATATGTGACTGTGTTTGGACATAGTTCTTTAAGGGAGTGATTAAGTTAAAATGAGGCCCTTAGGGTGGGCCCTAGTCCAAGATGACTGTTGTCTTACAAGAGAAAGTGTGGCCACATAGAGAGACACTAGGGTGTGAGTGCACAGAGAAAATATCACAGGGGTGTATGGTGACAAGGTGGCCATCTGTACAGCAAAAATAGACGCCTCAGGAGAAACCAAACCTGTCAACACCTTTATCTCAAATTTGTAGCCTCCATAACTGTGAGAAACAATGTTTTCCTGCCTGTGGTCTTTCATTAACATTACTACTTGTGATGGTTAATTTGATGTGTCAACTTGACTGGGCCACGGGGTACCCAGATATGTGGTTGAATGTCATTCTGGGTGTGAACTGTGAGAGTGACATTTGAATTGGTAGACTGGATAAAGCAGATTGGCCTTCTCATTGTTCCTGAACCTCATCCAACCAGCTGAACTCCCAAATAAAACAAAATCCGAGTAAAGAGAACTACCCTGTCTGCCTGACTGTTTGAGCTGGAACACTCCTTTTTTTCCTGCTTTTGGACTCAGACTTGAACTGGAATTTGCATGTTGAATTTGGACAAGAACTGCACCATTGGCTCTTCTGTGTGTGTGTGTGTGTGTGTATGTATGTATACACACAGCCAACTATTTTAAATTGCACATGAACTTTATGGACACCCTGTGTACTTATCTCCTACTGGTTTTGTTTCTCTGAAGAACCCTGACTAATACACAGCTATAGCAAACAAATACAGTATGATTATATAATAATTATTTTCATATTTGTGTGCATTCTATTTTCAAATATCTACTAAACTGCTAGGGTATCAACACTTACTGTTCCAACCTAACTACTTAATGAACAGAGTATTTCTTCCTTCTTTAAACCTAGGTATGCCATGAAAAAAATTACTGAGATATTGATTGCCATGAAATTGAGAAACTTTAGGAATCCCAAATTGATAATAAAACATAATAGGTATGAATATTGACTACCATTATGATGAATGGAAAACTATTTTTCATTTCCATAACAAAGTTACTTTTAATGTAAAGAAACAATTGAAAAACTTAAGGAAATAATTTACATGAATTTCCCTAGAAGAATCAAAAGGCACTCTCAATTAAGATACCCATGGCAGCATTATATGAAATAGCATGTGATATAAAATTAGCAGGTGGCTTTGAGGAAAGGTAACATGACCCAGGTTAAAGCTCAGAGAAGAGGTGAGAGCATGAGTTATCTACCCTAAAGCTCTATCCTATTTCTCAGGAAATAATTGACTTTCTCAGATACTTTGCCTAGAGTTTGTATTTTTTAGAGCTAATATTTATTACTCAACTTGACCCCATTATAAGAGAAAGAAATAATAGTTATAAGAAGGAAAATATGAGGCCAACTTCCTGTGCGTGGCCAAGGACCTCCAGTGTGGCACCTGCTGCCATGGCTGAGGGGTGCCAGGAGCAGGGATGGGGGCTGCATGGCTTCTTCCTCTTCCACTCTCACTTGTGGGTCAGCTACATCCCCCTCAATGCCTCCGTCATCCAGCACATCCTGTGGCACGTGACCCTATTGCCTGATGGTCCTACAGCCCTACAGCTGATGCAGTTTTGCTTACCTCCTCCCCTAGCTGTGCTGTCACCCCCCACACCTCTGGGGCCCCTATGTGGCCAGTATTTTTATTATAGCTCATCTACCCTGAAGGCAAAGAGGGGCAAGGCCATGGTCAGCCCTCCACACTGCCAGGGTAGCATCAACTGCTGGGGCAGAAGCAGCCAGTGGGTTACCACGCTCTTTGCCTTCCCTGCCCCATCGTTCTTGAGGGCTCTGCTGGTGGAGGAGGCTTAGCCTGTCACGCTCATCTGACACCAGCACCCAAGTTTCCAAGGTTGTGACCATCACACTGTGAAGGCCATGCCTACCAGTACCCCAGGTGGGCCAAGATCCCAACCCTGCCCCCTTTTCAGCATAGCCAGGGTCTCTTCAGCAGTAGCCTGGCCATCAGGCCCATTTTTTGGCTGCTCCTGTCAGGTTGAGGTGGGGGGACCACCCAGGATACACACTGCTCTCCTTTAGACTTCTTAGGAGTTTTGCTGTGGATATATTCCTGGGTCCCCCATACCTTCAAGCTGTGTCAGAGGATGGAGGGCCACCTGATATGGGGAAGGAAATAGCCAGTGACCTCTGGCCTGGACCAAACTAGCAGCCCCAGTGCACCAGTGTGCTGCAAGAAGACCAGGGCCAGCAGCCCCAGTGAGCCATGCACTGCAGTGGATCAGAGATAGCAGCCCCAGTGAGCCAGTGTGCTGCAGTAGAACAGGCCCAGTAGCCCCAGTGAGCCATGCACTGCAGTGGATGAGTGATAGCAGCCCCGGTGCACCAGTGCACTGCAGCAGACCATGGCCAGCAGCCCCAGTGAGCCAGTGAGCTACAGTTGACCATGGCCAGCAGCCCCAGTGAGCCAGTGTGCTGCAGCAGACCAGGGTCAGCAGCCCCCGTGAGCCAGTGAGCTATAGCAGACCAGGGTCAGCAGCCCTAGTCAGCCAGTGCTCTGCAGTAGACCATGGCCAGCAGCCCCAGTCAGCCAGTGCACTACAGTAGACCATGGCCAGCAGCCATAGTGAGCCTGTGCACTGCAGTAGACCAGGGTCAGTAGCCCCAGTCAGCCAGTGCACTGCAGTAGACCAGCGTCAGCAGCCCCAGTGAGCCTGTGCACTGCATAGACCATGGTCAGCAGCCCCAGTGAGCCAGTGAGCTACAGCTGACCATGGCCAGCAGCCCCAGTGAGCCAGTGTGCTGCAGTAGACTAGGGTCAGCAGCCCCAGTGAGCCAGTGCACTGTAGTAGATCAGGGCCAGCAGCCCTAGTGCCCTTGATTGCACAAGGTTTATCTGCTGGTGCTCCCTGGAGAAACTGCTTTGCAGCAAGAGCAACAGGCAGGCCGGGGGTGTCCCTTTGCTTGAAGTCTAGCCAGGTGGGGTGCTCAAGGCTACCCTGTTGGAAGCTGAGTGTGCACCTACCCTGCGGGAACAGACCCCTTGGCCAAGTCTTCCATCTCCCCTCACTGCTTCTCAGAGAAGCAGACCACTCTCCTCAGGTGGCTTCTCTGCAGTATGAGAGGTCCTAGGGAAGGAGGTCCTGGCACTCAGGCTGCCTCTGTCTGCCAGAGTTGGCCAAATCTGGGTGGAGTATAAGCGGATGTTGGTGTGGGGTGTGCTTGTGCGAGCCCCACGATCTCTGGGGCAGGGAAGCCTAAAGATGCCGCCTGGTGTTGCCTACCAGTCATCTTCTAGTTGTGGTGTAAACAGGAGGCCAGCTGCCTCTCAGGGGCATGGTACCGTCCACCTCTGCCTGCTGCCTCCTTTGCAGGTGACTGGGTGCTTAGTGGAGGGTGTGGGCACCGTGGGCCAGGGATAATCACCCCTAGTCCACCACCCTGAAGGGTTAGGTCCTGGCTTCACCTTTTCCTGCTGCTATAATAAAAACTCCCAGGTATTAATGATGAACATTTCATTTATAAAAAAAAAGAAAACACACAAAACCTCTATATCCTTATCTATATCATGAAATTAACAATTCTGCTTCTCTAGGAAATGAAGCAACACCATTCAGGTTGGGGTCTCTTACCCAAATACAGCCTTTGCCAGTGAGTCAGAAATCCTGGGTCTGCCTCAGCACCTCCACAAAGGGACAAGCAGAAGACAACGTGAGGGGGAAGTAGGGCCCCTTGTCCCCAGCCACAGTCGTAGGGTGAGAGGAGAAGGGATGGGGCCTTGACAATTTTATATAACTCTTACAAAACGCTGTCAAATTATATCTAATCTTAAACTTCTAAATATATTCTGTCCACGTGCATATGTTGCATGTGGAAAGAAGTCTGTTAGGTTCAGTCAAAAGACAGTGTGAAATACATTATTCTCAGACCAAACAAAGGGGAACTCCCGAAAGTTTGTAATAAGGGAATCAACACATCAGAGGCTGCACACGTATGGTATGTACAGACCATCACGGACGGCATTGTTAACCTTTCCCAATTGCTCACACGTTTTGAGAGCTGATTATGTACCAGGTGCCACACACTTTACACAAATCAGCTCAGTTAAACACCACAATGAAGCTAACAGGCTGGCACTAGCAGCCTCGCTGTTTTAGATAAGAAAAATTTACACAGGGAAGTCAGGGTTAATAATCTCACAAAATTACATCACTGGTAGGAGGAGGAGCCAGGATACAAACACGAGCCATCGGCTTCCAGAAGCCTGTGCTGTCTCTGTTACACTTTCTTATGGGGACCTTCCTAGTGCCCAGAATTGTGAGCAATCCATTTCTGTCCTTTATAAATCACCCTATCTAAGGTATTTTGTTACAGCAGCCAGAATGGACCAGATATTCACCTTCCTCCTAAATCCCCCTCTTCCAGCCATTTCTGTACCTTGTCCTGTATTTTCAGAAATGCACCAGACTCTTTATCTGCCAACTCTTAGGTTTCTGTCCTCTCTTTGGACCTTACAAATAGTCTGGTCTTCCTGACTTTGACCTTGGGTCTTTCAACAAGGATTCCTTTGTGTCTACACTGCCATGGGATATCTGAAGACATGTATATCCAAGCTTGACTCAGCCCCTAGCCTTGTCCCACTTCACCTGTTTCTTCCTCTTTTGTTAATTCACTCGATGAGTTTTATTGATCAAATGGGCCATACAGTGCTAGGCATTAGAGTTTTAATAGTGAATAAGCATAGTCCCTACTCTCAAGAGTTTATGATCTGGTGGACAAATCACACAACTCTCTGTACAGAAATATGTTAAGCAGGGGTAGAGAACGTAGTGGGAGGCACTTTACCCAGTCTTGGAAATCAGGGAAGATTTTTCTGCAGGAGGAGATATCTAATCTGGGCTGAAAATAATGAAGTTATTATCTAGGATAAATGGGGAGTCATCATTGTGAGAGTCCCTGTATGAGGGGTGCATGTATGTGTGTGAGTGTTGGAAAGGGTTACAGAGAGAGGAAAGCTATGTAAGAAATTTGTACTATATCCAGAGAGTCATGGGAAGCACTCCAGAGTTTAAACCAGGTAGTTAAACTTGAGCGTTTGGAGTATTCTTCACCACAGTGTATGGAGTCATAATGGGCTACACCAAGGGCAGGGGCACCAATGAGGAGGCCATTGCAGCAATTTAGGCAAGAGACAAACTTAGCAACTGGAAGAAGGAATGTACCCAGTTTTCCCAGGTAAATCTTTCTTTCTCTATCTTAATTTTCCTACTAGTGACACTAGTAATTCCATGGACTTTTTAGAATCAGCTGAGAATATCCTCCTGGGCCCCTGCTTGGCTTCTGAGCCTTCCATGGTAACTCCTCATTTTTCAATAGATTTTCATGTTCCGCTTCTGCAGTTCCTCTCACCTCACCAGTTATTACTTGACCTTTCATCTTCTGAAGTCTGACGAGGATGCAGCAGCTTCTCTGGACTTTTTAGCTGACAAATATGATCTAACGTTCCCCACTGTTGCCCTAAAATAAAGGGATCAAAACACCCAATCTTCTCTGCCCTTCAAAGGGAAGAGATGATAAAATAAGTGGCAGTGGTGGTAATGGGAAGACCATACCTACTCCTGGTTTCCATCTGTACACACTCCAAGTGCCTCTCCCTGAGAAACCCTAAAGGCCTTGGAATTTGGTATCTAAGAATAGTTTTTAATGTGAGATGTCATGTGGTCCAAGTTGCACATGACCAGAATCTCTGTAAGAAAGAGCTGGAAACTTACACGCATATTTTTCAGCGTGATTGCTTATGAAAGTAGGTCAGTGACTATTTTATAAATTTTCAAAATAGTCGAAAGGGGACTGGACTTGTCAGAAGTTTGAGTCTGGAATTTTATTCCACCACTCAGCGGCTATGTGAGGTAACAATACACATATCGCAGGGGTTTTCATAAAGTCAATCAGAAAACGGGAAGCCCCGCTGGCTCTTGAGCATAGACTGGATTGAAATCACCCTCACGATGGTCGCTGACAGTGGCCATGACGTGAAAGCCCATGACGTCTTTGCATTTTCATCTTCTTCTGCCTTTCAGCAGCATTAACACAGCTGATCATTCACCCTTTCTAGAAACATTCTGCCTTCTTGGTGTCTATTCCTGGCTGCTCTTCCTCTCCTTCCCCTGATGGAAATGCTGGTGATGTTAGCTCTGAGTGTTGGTGGTCCGATTCTCCTTTCTTCACACCCCCTTCAAAGTGATCTCGCTTGACATTTCCATCAGCATGTTTCACAGACACCTGCCACGTAACCTGCTCGTGCCAGGTATTTATTGGTTGATTATCGGTCCCGCACCGACCTCCTTACATTCTCCTGTACTGACAGGACCGGAAGCCTGCAAATGATGGTCCCAGACTCCCAAGCCTGCTGACTTCTGGCCAGGGTCTTCCAAGCAAATGATTGCAGGGAGATGAGGAAGAAGAGGAAAATACAAACCAGGCCACAGCGGGGCAGCACCTGTGGCAATGGCAACCCTGATATTTTCTGCTGGGTGGCAGCTGTTGTGATTCCAGCAGTTTTCGTGATGGTACCATAAGCAGATCAATGAGAGAGGCTGCAACAGTAGTTGGGGTAGTGATGAGGGCTCGGGCTGAGCAGCAGCTGAAGGTTCCGGCAACATCCACAGGCCAGGATCACTCGTGTGCTTCAGCCCCAGGTTGCAGCAGCTCCCTACTCTTAGCACAGTACCCTATTCCCTTTTTACTCTCCCCTTTGTCAACATCCGTGACAGGGTCAACTAACTGTCAGGGACAGCAGGCCTAGAGCTTTGGACCCTCACTAATTTTAGGGGCCTTAACTGTTTTAGTTTTTCTTTAGTCAGAAGAAAAAAAAAATGAGTATAATAGCAAATCTAGCTAAGAATGTATGTGTCCTTTTATCAATATGGTCATAAAATATTTTTAAATGTTTTTTATATGGAGGAAGGGATTCAAAAAAGCCAAAGTGCCTATGGCTATGGAAGTTATAATGTCCCCCTAACCTTTGTGGACATTTTCTTGCAACATATTCCTCTTTGGGAGATAAATCTAATAGTTTCTGTTGTTGGTGCCTGCTGTGGCACCCTGTCACTGTGTGAATAAAAACAGCTGGGACACGGATTGAAGGTACATGCCAGCAAGAGGTGGGCTTTCCGTCTGTCTTCCAAGAGCCCCAAGAATCTTCTCTCGTGGCTTTTTATTGAAGCCTCAAACCACAGAAGTGGGGGGTCCATGTGCAAGGATTACATGTTTCATGGTTGCTAAGGGCTCTTTCCACCCTGGCTCGATTCCCATCCTGTTGCCCTACTAATATTACAAAGTATAACACTTGCTTGCTAAGGAGCTACCAATCTTATCTCATTAATGCATGCAGCTGCTTGAGGGCTTGTCTCTGGGCTGCAAAACATCTCCATGTGGGCTAGGAGATTATCCTGCTCCCAGCGCCTTCTTCAAGAGTTGGTGGCCGCTTCTATCAGCCTGGTGCTTGGTTTCCTACATTCTGTGTTATTTATTTTTTTTAACAGGCCCCAGATAATTCAATTCTCCAAACAGAGCTGATTCCTGGCCCTAAAACCTCTGTTCTTTCCATTCTTCTCTTGGTGAAGGCCCTATCATCAGAGACCAGGCCATTGTCCTTGATGATGCCTCCCCATCAGCTCCCACATTTAAAGCATCACCAAACTATCTATCCATCAGGAACAAAAACATCTCAAATATGTCTGCTGGACTAGGCTTTCCCTGGTACTACCTAGTATAAGTCACCAGCAGGGCTTCCTTCTTGGTCCTAAAATGAAACCAGTCCTCCTTAGCACATACCAAGAGGCCTTGTATTGTCCAGACCCTGCCTACTCCCCAGTATTTTTTTGTACCATTATATCCATTTTTTTTTTTTTTTTTTTTTTTTTGTAGAGACAGAGTCTCACTTTATCGCCCTGGGTAGAGTGCTGTGGCATCGCAGCTCACAGCAACCTTCAACTCCTGGGCTTAGGCGATTCTCTTGCCTCAGCCTCCCGAGTAGCTGGGACTACAGGTGCCCGCCACCACGCCTGGCTATTTTTCTATTTTGCAGTTTGGCCGAGGCCAAGTTTGAACCCACCACCTTCAGTATATGGGGCTGGCGCCCTACTCACTGAGCCACAGGCACCGCCCTATCCATTGTTCTCTCTGCCCCATTGTGGTAGACAGATCATATTAATGGCCCCGGTTTGGGTAAGTGTGATTCATTCATGCTCCCCTGTTCTGATGTCCATTGGGAACGCCTCCCCACCCAGACCTGAGCCCGTGTCCTTCACATCTCATGCAGATGCTGTCTCATAGGTATCTCGTTACTCCGCCCCCCAGCATTCTTCTTACACCCTTGGAGATGTTGCAGACCTGGTTTGCAAATGTTGCCTCCAGCATTCCATTGCTCTGTAGCCTCTGAGACCTATTTTCCTCGTGTGTAAAATGGGAATAAAAGTTGCCTTATAGAGGAATGGCGAGACTTTAGTGAAACAAGCTTCATAATGCTGATCCATTATGCAAAGGCATTTCTCCTTATCAAAATGTTGCAGGCAATATTTTAAAAGCAACTTTGGTTTTTGATTTAGGAGTCTACCCACTTAACAAGAAGAGAAACAAAAAATAACAACCTTAGAATATAAAAACTTCTTTGTCATTCTGCTTCAGCAAGTGTTTTATAATTATACTAAGCACTGAGAATCTCAGGGTGCAACTACTTCCAAATGCCTTGGTATTAAATATAGGTCTGTACCTGTAGGCATAGTAGACCGGGGACTCATGAGACAAATAACATTGAATTCCTCACGTGAGTGTGTTTTACAAGTGTTTTCCTGAGTATAGCAGAGGCATTTATGGCTGCAGAAAAGGGGACCTTTCAAGGATCATTTCATGGGCCAAGAGACACCCAGATGGTTATAAAAAGCTACACGCCTCTGCACACACCATCTTTCCGACAGCAGCTCGGCTCGGAACTTGGCATCCTGACTCCTCTCTTTCCCCGGGTCATCTTCATTTGCTTAGCTCCCTGAGCAGTTGTGAGATATAAAAAACAGGTGGGGTTTGACTTCAACTGCTTCTGCTACTGAAAGATTCCACTCTTTAAAACTGAAAAATTTAAAAGAGGATAAAACTGCCTACAAAGGATTTTTCCTTTGGACAGCCTTGCCATTTACGACACTTGAGGCTTGGCCCTTGGCGGCCGTCAGCCCCGAGAAAGCTGTCGAGTCCTTCCTTCCCCCTGTAGTTTGTGCCTCCAAATATTACAGCTGCCTCTTAGATTTATGAGCTTCCACAGGAGTAGCAACAAAGAAGTCCATGCTTATGAAGGAACAGAAGCACATCTAAAGGAGAAATTAAAGTGAAAAGCAAATTTGGGCTCAGGGACTTCTCCCCCCTCACCAACACCACAACCAACAACCTCCCCTACACACACATACACACACACACATATACTGTAACCAGCGTGGCTACCTCAGGGACAGAAGTGCCAAGTCCATTTTCTTGCCAAGGGAGCATTTCATGTCAACAAACCCTGGGTATCTCTTGCTACAAAGCACATTTCTTTTTAGCAATTGACATGAAGAAAGTTCCTTTTACTTTATAAAATTATTGGACTCTACTACTCATCTATCACCATTTATGAGAAGAAAGGAAATATTTTTAAAAACTTTGTAAGAGTACTATTTTCCAAGTGTTTTTGTTTTCCTGGAACATTGGATACACCAGATTATCAATAACTATTCTGAGAAAAGAAAGAGTTCTGTGGTCAAGTAGGACTGGGAAATTCTCCTCAGGTAAGGGTAAGTAGATTTCTTTCCTGTACGATGTTTTAGAAACTTTATCTACTAATTTGCATTATAAATCTCCAAGATAGGCTATGGTATGTAAAAATTTTGATAGAAACAAATTAACATTTCACAGCGATAGGCCGGGTGTGGTGGCTCACTCCTGTAATCCTAGCATTCTGGGAGGCCGAGGCTGGGGGATTGCCCTGAGCTCAGAGGTTCAAGACTAGCCTGAGCCAGAGTGAGCCCCCCCCCCGTCTCTACCAAAAACCCCCAAAATCTGGGTGTTGTGGTGGGTGCCTGTAATCCCAGCTGCTTGGGAGGCTGAGGCAAGAGAATCGCTTAAGCCCAAGAGTTGGAGGTTGCTATGAGCTGTGATGCCATGGTGCTCTACTGAGGGCCACAAAGTGAGACTCTGTCTCAATGAAAAATAAAACAAGTAAATAAACATTTTATGGGGATAAAATAGAAAAACAGCAAAACGATAAACAAAGTTCCTATCCTTAAGTCAGCCATTGCCTAGTGGAGAGACGATCCCATCAACAGACTATTAAAATCAGGTGAACAAGTGCAGTAATTGTGGTAATGCAGAGAGGCCTGAGGAAGCCCGGCAGGAAGAATCCATCCAGGTAGTGGAGTCAGTGCTTCCCGAGGAGGTGACCCTGGAACTGTGCCTTAACAAACTGCAGCATCATTCCCACCCCATGTACTTCAGTTGACCGTTCCTGATCACCACATGGAGCCAACGATACTTTCTCTTCACCACAGCATCTTGCTTTCCTACTGTGTTACGCACATATATTTGCCTTTTGTTGTCTTTGCACAGACTGAAATCCAAATGTCACCTCTGCCTTTTATGACCTCGGATCTGGACAACTATCTGAACCTCATCTGTTTTTCTGAATTGCCAGGAGAATTAGACATCCTATAAGAACAGCACCTGAACTATTTAGGCTATTATTATTTTTATTAGGTCTTAAATTTGGAACAGATTTACAGACATCTTAGCATTCACTGGCTATACCGATCCCATTCATAGTATGTCGATACTACAGCTTCTACTTGAAATTATGCTCAAATCCAGTGTTATTTAAAAAGCTCTAGGACTACAAAAGACATAGCGCTAAACTTGGGATAGAAATTAATCAGCCACAGAGCTTGTCCTGTGCCATAAAGTCCAAGTCTAATGCTAGGGGTGGGGTGGAGAGGGAGAAGCTAAGAGCCCAACAATAAGCACACTAGATGTGGAAGTCCGTGGGCACTAAGGAAGAGAAGTAGATGGACACCACAGGAGGGAGTATCATGCCCACCGGCAGGTGAAAGAAGGCTTCCTAAGAGGAGTAGCATTTAAGCTGGGCCTTCATGGGTAGGTCGTATATGGACTTAAGAAATTAGCAAAGGGAAAAAATAGAAGAGAAGCAAAACAGCAGAAACAAAGTAATAATTTGTCAATCTGGGCCAACTCATGAAGCTAGTATGAGTAAATAAAATATAAAACCAGGAAAATAAATTGGTAACAGACTACGGAAGGCCAAACACTTCGCTGTCTAGACATAGACAGGTCAATAAAACACAACAAATATCCTTTGCACAGCTGAGTTGACAGAGAAGGAAAATCTACAGGAACAAAAGCAAACAAACACACATAAACCCCTGCAAACTTCATAAAAAGATCCCAGGATCAACAAAGGTTTTGACTTTTGTGTATAGAAAGAAGCTCTTAGCTTCTCCCTCTCCACCCCACCCCTAGCATTAGCGGACAAAGAATGAGACATTAGGCCCGAAGTGTTGGGGATAGATGGATGCATAACTTGTATCTACCTAAAGAGGAAAATCCTTCCAAGAGCTGCACAAGTGAAGTCTAGGGCTTAAAGAACTCTATCTACCATTAGTCATAAATCTATCTACCATCTTCCAGAGTCAACTTCCCGGTGCCTGCTTAGCTTCTTCCTGCTGGGCTTCCTCAGTTCTCTCTGTCTTTGCCACGATTGTTGCATTTTACTCATTTGGTTTTGATAGTCTGTTTAGGAGAAGATGCAAGCACAAATCTATCTATCAGGACGCAGCCTCAGAAAAAGTCACAAAACGTTACTCATGCTAAACCCCCACGGAAAATTAGCTCACAAAGAAAAATTGCATAGTTCATGAAGGTATGGTCATTACAGAGAAGTATCAGACCAATAAACAAGAAAGGTAGACTCTCCAAGAACTTCAGCATAGAAAATATGAAGCTTGTATATTTAATATGATTGCAGATGTAATCTTTAAAACAGACTTCAGACCTAGAAGAAGTAACTAAACATGAAAGAGAAAGATAAGAAGCCATTAACAGTGTATTTAAGAAAGAATATAAAAACAAAAAATGGAACTGTTGATATGAAAATCAGTATAGAGAATACACAGTAGCCTAAAACAAACTGAAAAAATCATTAGTGAATGGAAGTTAAACATAAAGAAATTACCAAATACAGATAGATAAACACTTAGAAAAATGTAGGAGACCTGGAAGGTAGAATTCAAATTGATAGCAATATAAACAGAAATGGCAGAGGGAAAAAATATTTGAAAGATGGTAACTCAAAGTTTCACCTTTCTTTTTTCCCCCACTAACTTCACTCACTGTTGTGACTGCAATTCAATGCGTCACCATTTGCAAGGATTAGTTCAATACCTTCTTGTCCTAGCCCGATTCTGTTCTTGCTCCTACAGTCTGATCTCAAATTTGAAACTTTAAAAAAAATCAGTTTCTGACAATCCTCTGCTTGAAAGGTTCATGGCTTTCTGTTGCATTAAGGGTAGACGTACTTGAAATAGCTTACATTGCCCTATATGGTGTATTACAGCTTCATTCTTAGAACACTTCCCTTCCGCTCTCACCCTGTGCTCTAGCCACAGCTGCTTCCTTATTGTGCCTCAAGTATTTTCACCCAGAACTTTTTAAACTAGAGTTTCTTCTGATTGGATGCTCATTCCCCCAGGTATTGGCAGGGGTTTATCTTTCACTTCGTTTATTTTTTTGCAAATATATCACCTTGTGAGTCAGGCCTTGCCCAATATTTCTGTTGAAAATTGCAAACCTCTCTCCCCACTCCAGAAGTGTTTATCCCTTTTGATGCTCATAATTTTTATAGTGCTTGTCACTTATAAAACATATTTTACCTATTTATTAATTTATTTAAGTCCATCACCTTCTGGCACTCCACCCAAGAATATAAACTTAGTGAATGATAGTGTCAAAACTAGTAGAAATTGGCTAACGCAGCAATTAGGGAGAAAAATTTTTAAGTCTGAATTACTATATTATAAAAGAAGCCTGAAAATTAAAATGGCAGGTTTAAAAGTCAATAAATTGGGAAGCTGAAAGAGAGCCCAAAGGAAGAAATAAAAAGCCTAAGAATAGAAATAAAATAAATAGAAAACAAAGCTATGATTAGGAGATGTTATTAAAATAAAAGGCTGTTTTTAATTATAAAAGTTCATTTAATAGAAAAAGCTGTGGAGAAGTTAGTCATGAAACAAAAATAGAAATTAAAAGTTAATCATAAGTTTCAGTTTAAAAAGTAAACACACTGGGATGAGAGGGGAGGGGAGAGGTCAGATGGAGGGAGGGTGAATGGTGGGATCACACCTATGGTGCATAATGCAAGGGTGCTTGTTGGATTTATTAAGTACAGAGTATAAATGTCTTAACGCAATAATTAAGTAAACGAGGTGAGGTTTATATTAACCGGTGTGATGGAAACGCTCCTAATTCTATATGAAATCAGCACTTTGTACCCCATACATGCATTAATGTATACATGATCTATGCGTTTATGATTTAATAAAAAAAAGACTATAAAAATAACAGAAAATGGCACACATTAAAGCTATTCTATAGACACCCTTCTGTTACTACGCCTGAAAATGTGTAAGAAGTGGATGATTTACTGGAGAAGTGTTAACTTACCACCACTAAGTCAGAAAGAAATTTTTAAAACTTGAATAAATCTATGAAAGGAGATGGAGAGGATCATGGTCTCTCCGTGGGAAAGTATTCGTTATTAGAAAGTATTAGTTATTCATTTGTGAAGAAAAATAAAAAGTATCTATCTCCATCTCACAAACATAAATTTTGGTTGTATAAATAGACAATACCTCTAGTATGCACTTTGCTACCTAGAAAATGCCATCGATTTTGTGGGGGATGTACAGTTTTCCACATTTAGTAGGACAAAACCATGCAGGATGGACTTGGCGCCTGTGGCTCAAGCTGCTAAGGCGCCAGCCACGTACACCTGAGCTGGCGGGTTCAAATCCAGCCCGGACCTGCCAAACAATGATGGCTGCAACCAAAAAAATAGCCCGGCGTTGTGGCAGGTGCCTATAGTCCCAGCTACTTGGGAGGCTGAGGCAGGAGACTCGCTTGAGCCCAGGAGTTGGAGGTTGCTGTGAGCTGTGATGCCACGGCACTCTATCCAGGGTGACAGCTTCAGGCTCTGTCTCAAAAACAAACAAACAAACAACAACAAAAAAAAAGACATGCAGGATTTGGTTGTTCTTTGGAAGTGCATGAATGGATGAGATGAAGGAGAATGTCATAGGAGCCTACAACTCTAGCTTTAAATTTCAGTGTCATTTTAGAAAAATAATCATAGGAAAATATTAAGATTCAGCAAGGCTGGGCTGTGGATACGTGGGTGCTGATTATATTCGTCTCTATATTTTTAGTAACTTTAAATATGTCACTATTGAGAAAAGCCCAGCGCAAATGACCTTGATTTTTTTCAGTAAGCAGTGAGGAACTCTTGAAGATCTGTAGTAGGAAATCTAAATCTAACCATGTGGAGCTTCAACAGGCCATCACAGGAACAGGAGTGTTCTCTCTCTTCCAACTCTTAGAACACATCTCCACCAACTCCTTTCAAATAAGCATCCCAAATGGACAGACACAGACAAGATCAGCCTCACTGAGCCAAACACGGAAACAAGGAAGCTTTACTGAGAAAACTTCTGAAAAAAAGTAATATTAATTGTTCATCTTGTTTTTATGCTAAGGCACCCAAAGTCAACAGCACAAAATTATGCAATCTTTGGAAAATACCCAATTTAAATTGGAGGTGTTTGGGGCTGGAAAACAAAAGCTCTTCCATGAATGGGTTTGGAAGCCGTACAAAAGACAACTTGGGAAATGTTACTATCAAGGCACGAGCAAAAACAATGTGTATCTCTCTCAAGAGTAATTTTTAAAAGAATGTGTGTAGAAAGAATCCTTTAAAAATTCTGTGTATTCTTGTATCTATTTGCCATAGATTATAAAAAAATTCTGTTGCATTCTAATCTCATTATTTATGTTTTACGATTTTTTCCTGTGCAATGCACAGGTATCGTGACCTGTACCCCTGTGTGTGTGCTCCTGGAGGGCTGGGATTCTGATGGGTTTTTTTCTAAGAACCCAAACAGGGTCAAGATAGCTAAGGTCATTTTCTCTGATCTAAATAGTTCTACTTCTTGAATGTGCCCTCAATGACATGAATAGGATAAAGCATCCAAGACAGTGTTCCCATAAAGTATTTAATCTCAAAGAGATGCAAGTTTTATTCCATCAAGGAAAGTCCAATGCCAAATATGAATTGCTTTTAATTTTTCTGTTCATTTTTCCCTTCCAAGGCTGTCTATGTAGATAAAGGAAGAAGAGCTCCAGAGCCATTATCTGGGTAATTCAACTGCAGCACATTTTGCCCAAAACTGGATGATGAGACAAAAGCTTGGATTTTTCAATGTTGAGCTATTTGCTGGAACTTTGACACTGGAAGTATCTAGAAAAGATGGGAAAAGTGTTTTTATGGGATAGGAAGTTAAAAATATAAACTAAAATTAGTAGAAAAGCAAAGGAATACACATTGTCTGAACACTAGACTCTGTTCCAGGTTCATCGGGTAAATCGTCTTGGTGAAATCTGACACTAGCCCTATGGATCATTTGCTGTGTTACTCACGTCTCAGAGGACAAACTGAGACTTTAACAGGTGGAATAATGGACTAAGTCCACATGGTGGGCATTGTGTGCATTGCTCAGATCTCCACTCAAGAAAAGCTGGTGTCAGCAGGGTAGCTGGCAATGCTACGTGTCCTTAGATCTGCTGTGGCATTCACAGCAGGCCATGCTGCCCTTGCATTGTCCCAGGCCATGGAAGAGCAAGCACAGCAGAGGTACCAGAGTCTGCCCACTCTAGCCCAGAGCAGGGTTCCTACAAATCAATTCTGGGACTCTGCTTTGACCTGGCCAGGGCTTTCTCAGAACTGTAGCTCCTACCCCATCCTCCCTCCCTCTCACTGCCCTCTTGAAGGACTAGGGCAACAGTATCACCTGCCTTCTCCTAGTCCTGCCATCTTTAATCCTCATAATCACTTTGCCCCAGCAAGTCTCTTGCAAAATCTAATCCTGTTTTGGTATCTGCTTCTCAAAGGGCCTCACCTGACATAGGCTGCAAGAGCTTCCAGCTTGTAAGATGAAGATGTTCTGAAGATCTATTGTACAGCATGGGGACTGTTGTTAATAATAGTTGATTGTGTACTGGAAATTAAATGAGAAAGTACATCTTAAGTGTTCTTGCCATCACAAAAGGAAAATTGAACTATGGGGTGACGCCTGCGGCTCATTGAGTAGGGCGCTGGCCCCATATACCGAAGGTGGAGGGTTCAAACCTGGCCTCGGCCTAACTGCAAAGCAAACAAATAGCTGGGCGTTGTGGCAGGCGCCTGTGGTCCCAGCTACTCAGGAGGCTGAGGGAAGAGAATCACCTAAGCCCAGGAGTTGGAGGTTGCTGTGAGCTGTGTGACACCATGGCACTCCACCGAGGGCGATAAAGTGAGACTCTGTCTCTACAAAGAAAAGAAAAAGAAAACTGAACTATGTGAGGTGACACCCGTGTTCATAAGCTTGTCTATGGAAATTATCACAGAAGGTGTACTTAAAACACTATCTTGTATACGTTGAATATATACATTTTAAAATTTGTCAGTCACATATCAACAAAGCTGGGAAAAACCTGAGTATATGATGGAATTAGGGTCTGATGCCAAAGGTATCACTCTTTCAATATTGACATTAATACTTCTGATATGAATATTGGTACTATTGCTAATAATTAACAATAATGCCATTTATTATTTACTACAAGCTAGATATCTTATAATACTTAGACTTACACGCATTATCTCCTTCAGCTTTCATTTTCTAGGAGAGATATTATTACCTGTATTTTATGGACAAAAATACAAAAACGTGGGGACATCATTAACTTACCTAGGCCACATGTCCAATAGAATAGCCAGGATTTGGACTCAGATTGGTCTGGCTGTAAAATCCATATTCTTAACCTCTCTGTAAATTTTTTACACTTTCACTACATTTTGTGTTTTAGGGCTATGATTTGATGGGTATTTTTCCACTTAAAATAAAAATAACTGGCTCAGCACCTATAGCTCAAGCAGCTAAGGCGCCAGTCACATACACCAGGCCTGCCAAACAATAATGACAACTACAACCAAAAAATAGCCGGGCGTTGTGGCAGGTGCCTATAGTCCCAGCTACTTGGGAGGCTGAGGCAAGAGAATCGCTTAAGCCCAGGAGTTGGAGGTTGCTGTGAGCTGTGATGCCACAGCACTCTACCCAGGGTGACCGCTTGAGGCTCTATCTCAACGAAATAAAATAAAATAAAAATAAATAAAAATAATCAACAAATATTTACAAAACACCCACTCTGTGCCTAGGTTTTGTCTACCAGTGATTCTCAACCTTCCTAATGCTGGGACCCTTTAATACAGTCCTCATGTTATGGTGACCCCCAACCATAAAATCCTTTTTGTTGCTACTTCATAACTGTCATTTTGTTACTGTTATGAATTGTAATGTAAATATCTGACATGCAGGATATATTTGCATTGTTACAAAGGGGTCGCGACCCACAGGTTGAGAACCGCTGGATATCTTAAAGATCTAACAGAAGAAAAGACCCAGTTTCTGCCTTTTAGGAAATCTTTATTAACCTGTAAGGTTAGGAACAATTTAAATGAAAATAAAACCAATTTAAGTGAAAAGAAACTAGTGACACCCCTAAAGAAAAGAATTATCCAAGAAGCTAAACAATTACATGGTTGTTACCGGATGGAGTTAGCAATTCTAAGCAGAGTAATATGAAGATAAACAACATCAAAGCTTGTGAAATTTCAAAATTGTAAGGAGTTCCTGTTAGCTGGAAAGGAGGAACTAGCTGGGTCTTGAAAATCTTTCTTTTGTACTATTTGGAAAGGTACAAAGTGTAGGATATCAAGGGAAAGAGTAATAATTAATGACAGTTTGCTACCTGCAGGGGAAAATAATCAATCCTTAAAATAATGGCAGATTCAGGGAGAAATGCAGTTAGCAATGTCCTTTTTGATGTTACTTAAGACATTTCCTCCAAGCACATGTACATTATTTTCCTCCAAAATATAAAGGGATGGGGTATGATGGAAATAGTCTGCACTTAACTGTCAGACAGAACTATAGCCCCCCAAACTGTCAGTGTGAAGTGGTTAAACAAGATCATGAACTAGAGCTACAGAGAAAATGTTTAATGCTGCTACATAGGAAATTTAATGCTGTCCAGGTATCTGCCCAATAGATGAGCCTCTTTCAATCTTGGACCCCATCCAGGAATTTACCCTTCCTAACTTAGGGAATCTTAAAATACTGCTTCCTGAAAAAAAAATATAGAGCAGAGAGAGGGAAGGAGCGAGGTGGGTGGAGTCTTGGTGTGTGCCACATCTTTTTGGGGCAAAACTATTGTAAGAGGGACTTTACCTAACAAATGCGATCAGTGTAACCTGATTTCTCGTACCCTCAATGAATCCCCAACAATAAAAAAAAAAAAAAAAAAAAAACTGCTTCCTGCCATACAATAAAAGAAAGAATATGTGTATTTTTTAAAAGAAAGACCAAAAACCACACATTAAAACTTAAATGAAAAAATAAAGAGGCATCCAGCTTGAGTATGCAGACTTCCAAAATGCTGTTGGATCCTAGAAGCAGAAATGAAAATCGAGACTCACTAATTAGGAGCTTCTTACCTGTCAACAGTATCTTGGGAGCAAGCCAAGCTTTATTACCAATTCTTTAAAGAAGACTCAGTATTTGTAATAAACACTAAAACACAGCATGAGCAAACGTTAAGAATTTTTGCAAACAGTATGGGAAGTTCTGTTCCAAATTATCAGTACCGCAGAATGAAGCCGCTTTATGTCTGCAAAGAGGGAAAGACTCAGAAAGGGATCCAGAGCATTCTGAAGAACGAACAGGGAAGACCAGACCCAAACTAGAGATGCCTCCTGCACTTGCCAGGCCAAAGCCTTATCATAAACCTGGGGTCCAGCATTTGCTCCTCTGTTTAATTGTGTGTTAGACATTTGTAGCATAAGGTGCATAGGCCATAACGGTTCCTGGGTGTGTACATGGACGCGTTGACTAACTATGTGAATGGAATTTGGGGGCAAAGTGAGAATACATGGAGGAGAGGAAAGACATACAATCTCGCTTCTCACTCCTCATTTACACCAGTTACCAAGAAAAATCGTAAGATACATAATTTTAATACACAGCAACAAACTGAAAGATGAACAGGGTGGCTAAAACAACAAAAGTGATAGAGTAAGCAATGGAAGGGTGTGGCTGGGGAGTGTGGAAAAGCCCAGGTCAAATGGGGCCTCAGAGGCCTCATTAAAGAATCAAGGCCATAAGGCACAAACCTGTTTTTTTAGAAGGGAAGCTTTGGGGCAGAAACATGGTACATCAAATTTTCACTTTCAGATTGTGCAGACTGCAGTGTATACAAAGGATCAGGGTAAGATACCGGATGCCAATGTAGCAGTTAGAAAGTTGTAAGAATAGTCCAGATGAGACGTAATGGTTACGTGGACTGTATGGGTGCTGGTCAATGTAGAAAGAACAGTAAATTGATTCAAGAGAAAGCGAGAAGGTAACATTGTAGGAACTTGGAAGCTGGACGGGATGTGAGGATGAGGGCAGGGGAGTGTTTTGCATGATGCCCAAGTGTCTGGTTTGTTTGATTGGAGAGATGGTGATGCGTCCACCAAGCTGTGTATCACCAGAAGAGGAAAAGGAGGAAGGTCACAGGTTTGCTTTTGAGCGTGTTAAGTTTGCAGGGCTTTGCCACATCAGGAATTTAGAAGATGGATGTGGGTCTCTGGAGATCAGATGGGTGGTCTGAGCAGGGATGTGATAGGGAACTTGTCTGGATGGGATTGAATGATAAAATGCAGTGTGCCAGGAAGCCAAGAAAAGAAAATTTATTCCAAGCAGAGGGAACAGAATCTGTAAATGACATGGAAGTGGGGGTATTCTAGGAGCTTCCTTACAAATGTTAGTAACTATCAAACCTTAAGATTCTGTTTAAGACTGTACGGGTGAGGAAAAGTGATAAGAAATAGTTAATGGTGATTACCTCTGGGGAGGAATCTAGGAAAAGACGAAAGCTATGTAGACTTGTTTATGTTGTGTGCGTTTGTTTTTTACAGTGTGCATTTTCGTTAACATTAAAAATGATATTTCTCAATAATTAATTTTTTGAGAATCTAATACAATTGCAGAAAAAGAAAATTTCAGCTGTGTAGGCTATACATTTCACAACATTAGGGGACGCTAGTCACACAGATTGCTCTGTGTAGTGGGAAACCTGAACAATTGTATGCTCCATCCTGGATTATAATTTTTCAGATGCAAAATAATTCTGAAAGCATCCAAATAAATAGTCAAACATTTCTCAGAAGTAACACATAAATTTAAACATCAAGAATGAGTGAGCAAAAGTCAGTTGCAGAAAGGGTGAGACTGGGCAAGGTAGAAGGAGAAATCAGGTCAAGCGGAGGGGGCAACGTGTTTACAGATTTGTCATAACAGCATCTTTTCTCTTGCTAAAGATTTCATTAATGGCAAATATCAAATTTTGAATGTTTCGTCTGTTCTAAGCACCTTGTGAAAAATGGATGATGGCTTAAACTTATCACTACAGACTTAATATACAAAACTCCCTTTCAGACAATTTGATTTCATCCTTTAGCAAGGTGTGCTATTTATTATTAAGACTTATGTCCCAACAGAACTACATGCTTTTTTTCTTTTAGTTTTTTGTTTGTTTATTTGTTTAGTGAGACAGAGTCTCGCTTTGTCGCCCTCAGTAGAGTGCCGTAGCATCACAGCTCACAGCAACCTCAAACTCTTGGGTAAGCGATTCTCTTGCCTCAGCCTCTCAAGTAGCTGGGATTACAGGTGCTTACCACAATACCCAGCTATTCTTGGTTGTAGCTGTCATTGTTGTTTGGCAGGCCCGGGCTGGGTTTGGATCCACCAGCTCCAGTGTATGTGGCTGGCAGCCTAGCCGCTGAGCTACAGGTGCCGAGCCAGAACTAGATGTTTGTAAGTCATTCTCAGAAACAGAATTGTAGACAAAGTTAATTATCAACATCTCATTTCTTCGTTTCTACTTGATCTATCACCAAATGTTCTGTTAAAAGTTTTATTAACCAAAAAAAGCTTTATGACAAGGTGATATAGTCGTATTTCTCTCTTTGTACCCCTCTAGACTATAAGCTAGTTGAAGGTCATTCTCTTTTACATATTTAAATGTAGAGTATCGGCTTGGTGCCCACAGCATAGTGGTTATGGAGCTGGCCACGTGCACTAAAGGTGGCAGGTTCAAACCCTGTCTGGCCCTTCTAAAACAATAATGACAACTACAACCAAAAAATAGCCGGGTGTTGTGGCAGGTGCCTGTAGTCCCAGCTACTTGGGAGACTGAGGCAAGAGAATCGCTTAAGCCCAAGAGTTTGAGGTTGCTGTGAGCTGTGACGCCATGGCACTCTACCCAGGGTGACACAGCAGGACTCTGTCTCAAAAAAAAAAGAAAGTAGAGTATCTAGGACAGTGCTTAGCATATAATGCCTATGAGTAATGGATGGATAATTGAGTGAATTAATGCAATAGGTAAACAATGGATTAAGAACCAGGAATTCTGACTTTTAGTCTTGACTCTTGGCCATGTGTAACCTCTGAAAACCTATAATTTTATGCTTCATTTTTCTTATTTGCCTCACTTGCTTGATTTACTCTATTTAACATGTTACAGTGGGTTCTTACCTTATGTCTCATTAGTGGATAAGGCATAATCTTCCTGGTTTTATAAGGGCAAGGAGTCTAACATCTGTTGAATACCTAATTTGGGCTATCGCCTTGGTGCTGGTAGACACACACACACACACAATTCAACATTAGTCCTTGTAATCACACTTTGAAGAAGATTGTTGTTGTCATCACTTTTACCAATGGAGAAAGAGAGATTCAAATGTATAAACCAGTGTTTCAATTTTGCACAGAGAAAGTAACAAGGATGTAAATGGAGGCTGTCACAGACCCAACCTCTCACTCTCACCGTGTTGCCACTTGTTTGAGAAGAACCGCACATGTACGAAGCGTCACCTTGGTTTCAGACGTTAGCCCAAAGGCACACAGCTGAGTGTTTGTTTCTGGATAAAATAGCCAAACTGGTTCTCCTACCAACTCACACAGGATGTGAGGCAAGAGATAGACCCAAATATTTATTAAGTGAGAGAGTAAAAATTGCAGAATTTGAGGAAGACTATTTTTTTTTTCACTTTTTTCTTGAGACCAAGCAACTAACAGCAAGTGAAGAACAACAACAACAACAACAACAAAATGCTAGCAGACAGCTTGGCTAAAGTGCCAGACATTTTTTGCCTACCAGTCAGACCCTAGGGGTGAAAAAAAATCTGTTTGGTGATCTTTGTTTGGCCTCTTTTGCTGAAAATTAGGATATCCATCAGAGGTAAAGGGGATGGCGTATTCCTTCTCCCGAAGAGACCCTACAAATGTTTACTCTGACTAAAGGGGGAAACAAATTCTCAAATCTCAAATATTTTTAAAAGTAAGAACAATATTTGAAAGAATGAATGATGAGGGCCATGTGCAAGATTATTTGGATTAAGAATTTATCTTGTTATACACTAACACTCCAACTTCTAACCACATAAAATGTCTGCCAATGTACAAGGTTGGACAATTAAGTTCACAAATTCATACTAGAGAAAGCACCGCATACCTCCTCACTGAATATTACTATGGTATGGCATTGATATTCACTATGGTCACCTTGGAAGTACTCACCTTGGCCCTCTGGTGACCACAGTGATGTTCAACAATGAAGTATGGACACTTTTCCTAGGATGAGTCCGTGAACTTTACGGTCTGACCTTGCATGTGTCTAGAGTAGATATACTGGAGAGTCAGGTATATACCTGTGTGTTCTGCTCTTATCACAAGTTGCCAATCTTCCTTATACCAGACATCTTATTTTCTTTCCCCTTTATCCTTGAATGTCAGGGATCTCAGAATTCATGCCCTCGCCTGATGACAACAGTTTCCTTTACCTTTTGTTTCTTTCTGTTGTGAACGGTCTCTTTTAGTCTGGCCTTTTATTTATTTTTTTCTTTATTAAATCATAACTGTGTACACTGATGCATTTATGGGGCTCAGTGTAGTGATTTGATATACAACGTGAAATGCTTACATCGAACCAATTAACACCTCCATCACCTCACTTATTTGTTGTGGTAAGATAATTATACTCTTTTCTCAATAGTTTTGAAATGTACCATTGCATTACGCACATTAGGTGAGATTCCCCCCAAATATCCTCCCTCCTCCTGGCCTGACCCCTCTCTTCCCTCCTACTTTCTATAGTTATAGTTCACCATTCATATGAACATGTAGGTGATTATATATTGATTTCATAGTAGTATTGAGTACATTGGATTCTTCTCCCCCCACCCCCCATTCTTGAGATACTTTACTAAGAAGAATATGTTCCAGTTCCATCCACGTAAACATAAAAGATATGAAGTCTCCATCTTTTTATGGCTGCATAGTATCCATGCTGTACATATACCATAATTTGTTAATCCATTCATGGGTTGATGGGCACTTAGGCTGTTTCTATGTCTTGGCAATTATGAATTGGGCTGCAATAAATTTTAATGTGCAAATGTCTTTGTTGTAAAATGATTTTTGATCATCTTGGTATATACCTAGTAGAGGAATTGCAGTATCAAATGGTAGGTCTACTTTTAGTTCCTTGAGTATTCTCCAAACTTCTTTCCAAAAAGGCCATGTTAGCTTGCATTCCCACCAGCAGTGTAGAAGTGTTCCCTTTTCTTGGCATCCACACCAACATCCGTAGTTTTGGGATTTTGTTATGTGGGCTAATCTTACTGGAGTT